>JAJHZJ010000102.1:0-204824 GCA_023548195.1 Bettongia penicillata ogilbyi | reverse complement strand
AAAAATCAAATTTAGGGGGGTGGAGTCAAGATGGCGGAGTAGAAAGACGCACGTATGCGAGCTCCGAACCCACGGCCCATATATTTAATGTAAGAAGAGTTCCCCAGAAGTTCTGGATCACTGCAGGGGGTGCAGAAACATAGTGGAAGAGATTTCCGTTCCAGAGAGCCCTGGAGAGCCGTCCCCAGGGTCCATCGCGCTCCGGAAAGTGGACCCCACCCCAGCGCTGCCCTTGGCCACGGCCCCAGAGAAGGTGATCCAAGCACACTTCACGGACGGAAGCTCCGGCGGCCTGGAAGGAACCTCCGCCCACAGACTCTACAGGTCAGTGAGAGAGACGACTGGGCCGAACGAGAGGGGAGCGGGGTGTCTCCGTGGCTCAAGACCCTCGGGAGGAAGCGGTGGAGGCAGAGGCAGAGGCAGGAAGCGGCGGAGGCAGAGGCGGGGATGGCTTCGGAGTCAGTGGCGGCATGGCCGCGACGGCCCAGGAATCCACCAGCAGCAGGCAGGAGCTTCATTACTGAAAGTCTCTGCATAAACCTCCTGAGGGAGCTGAGCCTGGGAGACGGCCCTGCCCCCACCCGATCCATTTCTGAAGGTCTCTGCATAAATTCACTGAGGGAACTGAGCCTGGGAGGGGGCCCTGCCCCACCCCAGCACCAGAACTAAAGCTCCCATTGAATAGCAGCCTCTTGCCACGGAAAGCCCATTTGAATCTCAGACCCCAAGAACTAGATGGGCGGATCTAGGCGGGGGTGGACAGGAATCTCAGAAGTCAAGTAACTGGCTGGGAAAATGCCTAGAAAAGGGAAGAAAAATAAGAATATAGAGAGTTTTTTGAACAGATGCAAATGATCCCGACTTTCGGATCTGACGACGATGAGGACATATTCTTGCCATCAGGGAAAGAGGGGGAGGGTGGGGCCTCGGTACCCCAGACATCCCAGGGGGTTGCCGAGTGGGCACAGGCCTTGGAAGAACTCAAAAAGGATTTTGAAAAGCAAGTTAGACAGGTGGAGGAAAAAGTGGGAAGAGAAATGAGAGAGTTGCAAAAAGAGTATGAAAAATACGTCAATACCTTGGTAAAGGAGACCCAAAAAATGCTGAAGAAAATAACACCTTGAAAAATAAGCTCACTCAACTGACAAAAGAGGTGCAAAAAGCCAATGAGGAGAAGAATGCTTTCAAAAGCAGAATTAGCCAAATGGAAAAAGAGGTTCAAAAGCTCACTGAAGATAATAGTTCTCTCAAGATTAGAATGGAACAGATGAAGTCTAATGAGTTTCTGAGAAAGCAAGAAATCATAAAACAAAACCAAAAGATTGAAAAATTGGAAGATAATGTGAAATATCTCATTGGAAAAAACAACTGACCTGGAAAATAGATCCAGGAGAGACAATTTAAAAATTATGGGACTACCTGAAATTCATGATCAAAAAAAGAGCCTAAATATCATCTTCCATGAAATTATCAAGGAAAACTGTCCTGACATTCTAGAACCAGAGGGCAAAATAAGCATTGAAAAAATTCATCGATCACCACCTGAAAGAAATCCAAAAAGAGAAACTCCTAGGAACATTGTGGCCAAATTCCAGAACTCCCAGCTCAAGGAGAAAATCTTGCAAGCAGCTAGAAAGAAACAATTCCAGTATTGTGGAAATAAAATCAGGATAACTCAAGATCTAGCAGGTTCTACATTAAGGGATTGAACGTTGTGGGATATGGTATTCCAGAAATCAAAGGAACTAGGCCTCAAACCAAGAATCACCTGCCCAGCAAAACTGAGTATAATACTTCAGGGGAAAATATGGTCTTTCAATGAAACAGAAAACTTTCAATCATTCTTGATGAAAAAACCGCAGCTGAAAAGATAATTTGACTTTCAAACACAGGAATGAGAAGAAGCATGAAAAAGTAAACAGCAAAGAGAAGTCTTAAGGGACTTACCATAAGTGAACTGTTTACATTCCTACATGGGAAGACAATATTTGTAATTCTCAAAACTTTTCAGTATCTGGGTAGTTGGTGGGACCACACACACACACACATGTACACGCATGCATGCACACACACATACACACATGCACACACATACAGAGACAGAGAGCACAGAGTGAATTGAATAGCATGGGGCCATATCTTAAAAGAAATAAAGGTCAATGGTGAGAGAGAAATGTAGTGGGAGGAAAGAGGGTGAAATTGAATGGGGGTAATTATATGTCATTTATGAGGCAAGTAGGAGACCTTTTAGTGCAGGGATAAAGAGGACAGCTGAGAAAAAAAAAACAAAACAAGAAGTTTACCCTCATCACATTTGACTAAAGGAAGGAATAAAATGCACACCCATTTTGGTAAGAAAACCTATCTTACAGTATAGGAAAGTGGGGGAGAAGGTGATAAGCAACGGGGGGACGATGGAAGGGAGGGCAAAGGGATGAGGGAGCAATTTGAAGTCAACACTCGGGGAGAGACAGGATCAAAAGACAGAAGAGAAAAAATGAGGGGCAGGATAGGATGCAGGGTAATTCAGTTAGTCTTACACAACACGACTATCAGGGAGGTCATTTGCAAAACTACACAGAAATGGCCTATATTGAATTGCCTGTCTTCCCAAAGGGAATGGATGGGGAGGGAGGGAGGGGGAGAATTTGGAACTCAAAGTTTTAGGAACAACTGTTTAGTATTGTTGTTGCTACTAGGAAAGAAGACATACAGTTAATGAGGAATAGAAAGTCATCTGGCCCTACAGGAGAAAAGAGAAGATGGGGACAAGAGAAGGGAGGGATGATAGAAGAGAGGGCAGATTGGATATAGGGAAAATTAGATTGCTTGGTGTATTGGGGTGGAGGAGGGGTTAAAAGGGGAGAAAATTTGGAACCCAAAATTTTGTGAAAACGAATGTAAAAAGTTAAGTAAATAAATAAATATTTAAAAAAATAAAATGAAAATAATCAAATTTAAAATTGTCTCCCTCCTTCCAGCTTTCTCCTTCACTCATTCAGAAACAAGCACTGTGATACTCAAAATATGTGTGAAATCCTGTGAAGACTGTTTTCACGTTAGCCAGATTGCAGAAAGAAAAGGCAAGGGAAATAAGGTGAAAAAAATCTATTTTAATCTTAATTCAATTTCTATCACTTCTTTCTTTATGAAGTAAAATATTTTTCATCACGTGTAGAAGGGCATATTTCTAGAAGCTGTCCTCCTACAACCCATTAAATATTTGTAAATGAAAAGACTCTAAATTATTCTAGAGTGGTAGAAGCCACAAAAGAACAAAGTGAAAGAAATTTGCAGCCCATTGGATTCTGGAAGGCAGACAGGAAAGTTCTATCACACGGGGCACAGAGCAAAACACAGCCCAGTGTGGGTCACGTCGTGAGGCAAGGAGAGGATCTGCAATAGGCTTCAGGACACCACCTGCAGCAGCACTTCCAAAATTGCTCAAATCACAAATACCCCAGACATCTACAAAGGTGAATGAGAAAGCTTTTTCATCTGGGTGAAACAAGAACTGGCCACTGCTGTGTAGGTCATTCTTGGTTTAAATCCTGGTTCCCTTGACTTCTCGATTATTATATTCCAAGCTCTTTGATCCTTTTATGTAGAAATAGCCAGATCTTGGGTTTTCTTGATTGTATTTCCACAATACTGGAATTGTTTCTTTCTGACTGCTTGCAATATTTTCTCTTTGACCTGGGAACTCCGGAATTTGCCTAGAATATTCCTAGGAGTTTCTGCTTTCAGATCTCTTTCAGGAGGGTGAATTCTTTCAATATTTATTTTACCCTCTGGTGCCTGAATATCAGGGCAGTTTTCCTTGATAATTTAATCAACGATGATGTCTGCGTTTTTTCTTTGATCATGGCTTTAAGTCAGTCCCATAATTTTTAAATTTTCTTTCCTGGATATATTTTACAGGTCTGTTGTTTTTCAAATGGGATGTTTCAAATTATATTTTTTCATTCTTTTACTTTTGTTTTGTAATTTGTTACCATATGTTCTATTCTTATTTTTGAAGAACTGTTTTCTCCAGAGAGATTTTGAACCTCCTTTTTCATTTGGCTACTTCTCCTCTTTGAAGAATTTTTCTCCTCTACGGCTTTTTGGGCCTCTTTTGCCATTTGAGATAGTCTATTTTAAAGGTGTTAGTTTCTTCAACGTTTGTGGCTCTCCATTAGTAAGCTGTTGACTTGCTTTCATGATTTTCTTACATTGCTCTCATGTCTCTTCCCAATTTTTCCTTCACCTCTGTTACTTGATTTTGAAAATCCTTTTTAAGCTCTTTCATAACCTGATATCATTGTCTATTTATTTTCGAGGTTTTGGATGCAAAAACTTTGACTTTTAGGTCTTCCTCTCATGGTATGCATTGTTCCTCCTCATCTGAAAGGATGGAAGAAAATACCTGCTCACCAAGAAAGCAACCTTCTCTTGTCTTATTCTTTTTCGCTTTGGGGGCGTTTTCTAGCCACTTACTTGCCTTCTTTGTCAAAGGGAGGGTATGCTCTGGGGACATGTAAGTTCTCAGTTCCTCCAAGATGCCACAATAAAGGGAGACGTGTTTATTGCTTTCCTGGACTGCACTCTGCTCTGTGAGCAGGATTCCCTCTTCAGAGCTTCCAGCATCTCCACCATGTCAACACTCCTTCTCACCCCAGGGCAGCCACTCAGGGCTGAGATCCAAATCAGCTGCTCAGTTCTCCCAAGGACTTAATCTAGGGCTCCAACATTGGAAATTGCCACTGCCTGTGGCCAGGGCTAGAATTAGAGCCATTTACACTAAATGTGCTCCAATTACAACCCAAACTCTAATTGCTCTAAATTCTAACCCTAAATGTGTTCTCTTCTCACCCAAGTGAAAGAACTTTCTCACTAACCTTTGAATCTGTCTTTGTAATTCGTTGGTTGAAGAATCTGGATTCTGCAGCTGCTGCTGGGTAATGGATTGAAACCTACTCCAATCCTATGCCTGCTGCAACTGTGAAATAAGAAATAAAGGTAATGGGGTATAAAAATCTATCTTGCCTACAAGAAAAAAAAAAAGACAAGATGACGATAACAAAAGGGAGGGGTATGGAAGAAGAGAGGGTAGATTGGGGAAAGGAGTAATCAGAATATATGGTGTTTTCGGGTGGGTGAGGGAAGAGATGAAGAAATAATTTGAACCTCAAAATAATGCTGAAATGAATGTTGAAAACTAAAAATAAATAAATAAATTTGAAAGAATAAAGGCAAAATGGACTTTCAGGCTCAAAAAAAATAATTTTTCATCATGAGACTTCAAATTTCCATGGATCTTTGGATTGCTCAAAATATCTAAGTCACTGTTGATGATCAATACTGCTGCTACTGCATACCGTGTCTTCTGAGTTCTTACTATTTCCGTTGTATCAGTTCATGTAAGTCTTCATTGTTTTTTTTTCTGAAAGTATTTTGTGGTATTCAATCAAAATTATATACCCCTACTTGAAGAACCACTCGTCAGTTTATGGATACTCCCTCAATTTTCAACAGTTTGTCCCTACAAGATGAGCTGATATAAAGTTTGCTGTACATATTGGCCATTTTACTTTGATGTTTTTGAGATGAAGAAGTAGTAGTGGTATTTTTGGGTCAAAGGATATAGAGAATTTTATAGTTGCTTGGATACATGCTTTGTGATAATACCCTGATAAAGGATAGCCCTTTCTGGGAAGACACAAGATTCCCCTACTGACCCTTTTTCTTGATGAGTACCCTCACAGTACAATACTACTGCCATGTGGATACACCTGTCAGTTGATTAAATACTTGTGTGGATAGTCAAATTATGTCCAAAGGGAAGTCAGTGGGCTATCCAGGGTCAAGAAAAGACAAAAAAATAATGAGTTTAGATTCCAGAGACAATATATCAAACAGTGGAGGGGCAGAGCCAAGATGGTGGAGTAGGACGCACATTTACGAGCTCCAACCCACAGCCCATAGAATTAATGTAAAAAGAGATCCGCATAAATTCTGGATCACTGAAAGATGTGCAGAACAAGAGTGGAAGAGATTTCCATACCAGAGAGCCCTGGAGACCTGTCCACAGGGTCCGTCGCACTCCGGAAAGCGGACCCCACCCCCAGCGCTGCCCTGGCCGTGGCCACAGAGAAGCTGACCCGAGAGGGCTTCAGGGACGGAAGCTCCAACAGCCGGGAAAGTTCCTCCGCCCACAGAAGCTACAGGTCAGTGAGAGAGACGGCTGGCGGGAGGAGGGGAGTGGAGTGTCTCCGTGACTCGCGCCCCCTCGGGAGGAAGCGGCGGCGGCAGAGACGGGGGCAGGAAGTGGAGGCAGCAGCGGCGACGTCCACCCGGACTCCTTCAGCAGCAGGCAGGATCTTCATTACGGAAGGTCTCTGCATAAACAACCTGAGGGAGCTGAGCCTGCGAGACGGCCCTGCCCCACTCTGCTCTATTACTCAAGGCCCCTGCATAAAGCCGCTGAGGGAACTGAGCCTGGAGGCGCCCCCCCCCACCCGCTCCGTTCCTGAAGGTCTCTGCATAAAGCCCCTGAGGAGGCCGAGCCTGGGAGGCAGCCCTGCCCCCACCACAGCACCAGAACTAAAGCTTGCTGTGGAAAGCTCATTTGAACTTCAGACCCCAAGCACTAGCTAGGCGGATCTAGGCGGGGGTGGACAGGAATCTCAGAAGTCAAGTAACTGGCTGGGAAAATGCCTAGAAAAGGGAAGAAAAATAAGACTATAGAGAGTTTTTTCCAACAAATGCAAATGATCCCACCATTCAGATCTGATGAGGAGGACGTATTCTCTCCATCAGGGAAAGATGTGGAGGGCGAGGCCTCAGTACCCCAGACACCCCAGGGGGATGTCAGGTGGGCTCAGGCCTTGGAAGAGCTAAAAAAGGATTTTGAAAAGCAAGTTAGACAGGTGGAGGAAAAGCTGGGAAGAGAAATGAGAGAGATACAAGAAAAGTATGAAAAACGGGTCAAAATCTTGGTAAAGGAGACCCAAAAAAATGCTGAAGAAAATAACACCTTGAAGACTAGGCTCACTCAATTGACAAAAGAGGTTCAAAAAGCCAATGAGGAGGAAAATGCTTTCAAAAGCAGAATTAGCCAAATGGAAAAAGAGGTTCAAAAGCTCACTGAAGATAATAGTTCTCTCAAGATTAGAATGGAACAGATGAAGTCTAATGAGTTTCTGAGAAAGCAAGAAATCATAAAACAAAACCAAAAGATTGAAAAATTGGAAGATAATGTGAAATATCTCATTGGAAAAAACAACTGACCTGGAAAATAGATCCAGGAGAGACAATTTAAAAATTATGGGACTACCTGAAATTCATGATCAAAAAAAGAGCCTAAATATCATCTTCCATGAAATTATCAAGGAAAACTGTCCTGACATTCTAGAACCAGAGGGCAAAATAAGCATTGAAAAAATTCATCGATCACCACCTGAAAGAAATCCAAAAAGAGAAACTCCTAGGAACATTGTGGCCAAATTCCAGAACTCCCAGCTCAAGGAGAAAATCTTGCAAGCAGCTAGAAAGAAACAATTCCAGTATTGTGGAAATAAAATCAGGATAACTCAAGATCTAGCAGGTTCTACATTAAGGGATTGAACGTTGTGGAATATGGTATTCCAGAAATCAAAGGAACTAGGCCTCAAACCAAGAATCACCTGCCCAGCAAAACTGAGTATAATACTTCAGGGGAAAATATGGTCTTTCAATGAAACAGAAAACTTTCAATCATTCTTGATGAAAAAACCGCAGCTGAAAAGATAATTTGACTTTCAAACACAGGAATGAGAAGAAGCATGAAAAAGTAAACAGCAAAGAGAAGTCTTAAGGGACTTACCATAAGTGAACTGTTTACATTCCTACATGGGAAGACAATATTTGTAATTCTCAAAACTTTTCAGTATCTGGGTAGTTGGTGGGACCACACACACACACACACATGTACACGCATGCATGCACACACACATACACACATGCACACACATACAGAGACAGAGAGCACAGAGTGAATTGAATAGCATGGGGCCATATCTTAAAAGAAATAAAGGTCAATGGTGAGAGAGAAATGTAGTGGGAGGAAAGAGGGTGAAATTGAATGGGGGTAATTATATGTCATTTATGAGGCAAGTAGGAGACCTTTTAGTGCAGGGATAAAGAGGACAGCTGAGAAAAAAAAAACAAAACAAGAAGTTTACCCTCATCACATTTGACTAAAGGAAGGAATAAAATGCACACCCATTTTGGTAAGAAAACCTATCTTACAGTATAGGAAAGTGGGGGAGAAGGTGATAAGCAACGGGGGGACGATGGAAGGGAGGGCAAAGGGATGAGGGAGCAATTTGAAGTCAACACTCGGGGAGAGACAGGATCAAAAGACAGAAGAGAAAAAATGAGGGGCAGGATAGGATGCAGGGTAATTCAGTTAGTCTTACACAACACGACTATCAGGGAGGTCATTTGCAAAACTACACAGAAATGGCCTATATTGAATTGCCTGTCTTCCCAAAGGGAATGGATGGGGAGGGAGGGAGGGGGAGAATTTGGAACTCAAAGTTTTAGGAACAACTGTTTAGTATTGTTGTTGCTACTAGGAAAGAAGACATACAGTTAATGAGGAATAGAAAGTCATCTGGCCCTACAGGAGAAAAGAGAAGATGGGGACAAGAGAAGGGAGGGATGATAGAAGAGAGGGCAGATTGGATATAGGGAAAATTAGATTGCTTGGTGTATTGGGGTGGAGGAGGGGTTAAAAGGGGAGAAAATTTGGAACCCAAAATTTTGTGAAAACGAATGTAAAAAGTTAAGTAAATAAATAAATATTTAAAAAAATAAAATGAAAATAATCAAATTTAAAATTGTCTCCCTCCTTCCAGCTTTCTCCTTCACTCATTCAGAAACAAGCACTGTGATACTCAAAATATGTGTGAAATCCTGTGAAGACTGTTTTCACGTTAGCCAGATTGCAGAAAGAAAAGGCAAGGGAAATAAGGTGAAAAAAATCTATTTTAATCTTAATTCAATTTCTATCACTTCTTTCTTTATGAAGTAAAATATTTTTCATCACGTGTAGAAGGGCATATTTCTAGAAGCTGTCCTCCTACAACCCATTAAATATTTGTAAATGAAAAGACTCTAAATTATTCTAGAGTGGTAGAAGCCACAAAAGAACAAAGTGAAAGAAATTTGCAGCCCATTGGATTCTGGAAGGCAGACAGGAAAGTTCTATCACACGGGGCACAGAGCAAAACACAGCCCAGTGTGGGTCACGTCGTGAGGCAAGGAGAGGATCTGCAATAGGCTTCAGGACACCACCTGCAGCAGCACTTCCAAAATTGCTCAAATCACAAATACCCCAGACATCTACAAAGGTGAATGAGAAAGCTTTTTCATCTGGGTGAAACAAGAACTGGCCACTGCTGTGTAGGTCATTCTTGGTTTAAATCCTGGTTCCCTTGACTTCTCGATTATTATATTCCAAGCTCTTTGATCCTTTTATGTAGAAATAGCCAGATCTTGGGTTTTCTTGATTGTATTTCCACAATACTGGAATTGTTTCTTTCTGACTGCTTGCAATATTTTCTCTTTGACCTGGGAACTCCGGAATTTGCCTAGAATATTCCTAGGAGTTTCTGCTTTCAGATCTCTTTCAGGAGGGTGAATTCTTTCAATATTTATTTTACCCTCTGGTGCCTGAATATCAGGGCAGTTTTCCTTGATAATTTAATCAACGATGATGTCTGCGTTTTTTCTTTGATCATGGCTTTAAGTCAGTCCCATAATTTTTAAATTTTCTTTCCTGGATATATTTTACAGGTCTGTTGTTTTTCAAATGGGATGTTTCAAATTATATTTTTTCATTCTTTTACTTTTGTTTTGTAATTTGTTACCATATGTTCTATTCTTATTTTTGAAGAACTGTTTTCTCCAGAGAGATTTTGAACCTCCTTTTTCATTTGGCTACTTCTCCTCTTTGAAGAATTTTTCTCCTCTACGGCTTTTTGGGCCTCTTTTGCCATTTGAGATAGTCTATTTTAAAGGTGTTAGTTTCTTCAACGTTTGTGGCTCTCCATTAGTAAGCTGTTGACTTGCTTTCATGATTTTCTTACATTGCTCTCATGTCTCTTCCCAATTTTTCCTTCACCTCTGTTACTTGATTTTGAAAATCCTTTTTAAGCTCTTTCATAACCTGATATCATTGTCTATTTATTTTCGAGGTTTTGGATGCAAAAACTTTGACTTTTAGGTCTTCCTCTCATGGTATGCATTGTTCCTCCTCATCTGAAAGGATGGAAGAAAATACCTGCTCACCAAGAAAGCAACCTTCTCTTGTCTTATTCTTTTTCGCTTTGGGGGCGTTTTCTAGCCACTTACTTGCCTTCTTTGTCAAAGGGAGGGTATGCTCTGGGGACATGTAAGTTCTCAGTTCCTCCAAGATGCCACAATAAAGGGAGACGTGTTTATTGCTTTCCTGGACTGCACTCTGCTCTGTGAGCAGGATTCCCTCTTCAGAGCTTCCAGCATCTCCACCATGTCAACACTCCTTCTCACCCCAGGGCAGCCACTCAGGGCTGAGATCCAAATCAGCTGCTCAGTTCTCCCAAGGACTTAATCTAGGGCTCCAACATTGGAAATTGCCACTGCCTGTGGCCAGGGCTAGAATTAGAGCCATTTACACTAAATGTGCTCCAATTACAACCCAAACTCTAATTGCTCTAAATTCTAACCCTAAATGTGTTCTCTTCTCACCCAAGTGAAAGAACTTTCTCACTAACCTTTGAATCTGTCTTTGTAATTCGTTGGTTGAAGAATCTGGATTCTGCAGCTGCTGCTGGGTAATGGATTGAAATCTACTCCAATCCTATGCCTGCTGCAACTGTGAAATAAGAAATAAAGGTAATGGGGTATAAAAATCTATCTTGCCTACAAGAAAAAAAAAAAGACAAGATGACGATAACAAAAGGGAGGGGTATGGAAGAAGAGAGGGTAGATTGGGGAAAGGAGTAATCAGAATATATGGTGTTTTCGGGTGGGTGAGGGAAGAGATGAAGAAATAATTTGAACCTCAAAATAATGCTGAAATGAATGTTGAAAACTAAAAATAAATAAATAAATTTGAAAGAATAAAGGCAAAATGGACTTTCAGGCTCAAAAAAAATAATTTTTCATCATGAGACTTCAAATTTCCATGGATCTTTGGATTGCTCAAAATATCTAAGTCACTGTTGATGATCAATACTGCTGCTACTGCATACCGTGTCTTCTGAGTTCTTACTATTTCCGTTGTATCAGTTCATGTAAGTCTTCATTGTTTTTTTTTCTGAAAGTATTTTGTGGTATTCAATCAAAATTATATACCCCTACTTGAAGAACCACTCGTCAGTTTATGGATACTCCCTCAATTTTCAACAGTTTGTCCCTACAAGATGAGCTGATATAAAGTTTGCTGTACATATTGGCCATTTTACTTTGATGTTTTTGAGATGAAGAAGTAGTAGTGGTATTTTTGGGTCAAAGGATATAGAGAATTTTATAGTTGCTTGGATACATGCTTTGTGATAATACCCTGATAAAGGATAGCCCTTTCTGGGAAGACACAAGATTCCCCTACTGACCCTTTTTCTTGATGAGTACCCTCACAGTACAATACTACTGCCATGTGGATACACCTGTCAGTTGATTAAATACTTGTGTGGATAGTCAAATTATGTCCAAAGGGAAGTCAGTGGGCTATCCAGGGTCAAGAAAAGACAAAAAAATAATGAGTTTAGATTCCAGAGACAATATATCAAACAGTGGAGGGGCAGAGCCAAGATGGTGGAGTAGGACGCACATTTACGAGCTCCAACCCACAGCCCATAGAATTAATGTAAAAAGAGATCCGCATAAATTCTGGATCACTGAAAGATGTGCAGAACAAGAGTGGAAGAGATTTCCATACCAGAGAGCCCTGGAGACCTGTCCACAGGGTCCGTCGCACTCCGGAAAGCGGACCCCACCCCCAGCGCTGCCCTGGCCGTGGCCACAGAGAAGCTGACCCGAGAGGGCTTCAGGGACGGAAGCTCCAACAGCCGGGAAAGTTCCTCCGCCCACAGAAGCTACAGGTCAGTGAGAGAGACGGCTGGCGGGAGGAGGGGAGTGGAGTGTCTCCGTGACTCGCGCCCCCTCGGGAGGAAGCGGTGGCGGCAGAGACGGGGGCAGGAAGTGGAGGCAGCAGCGGCGACGTCCACCCGGACTCCTTCAGCAGCAGGCAGGATCTTCATTACGGAAGGTCTCTGCATAAACAACCTGAGGGAGCTGAGCCTGCGAGACGGCCCTGCCCCACTCTGCTCTATTACTCAAGGCCCCTGCATAAAGCCGCTGAGGGAACTGAGCCTGGAGGCGCCCCCCCCACCCGCTCCGTTCCTGAAGGTCTCTGCATAAAGCCCCTGAGGAGGCCGAGCCTGGGAGGCAGCCCTGCCCCCACCACAGCACCAGAACTAAAGCTTGCTGTGGAAAGCTCATTTGAACTTCAGACCCCAAGCACTAGCTGGGCGGATCTAGGCGGGGGTGGACAGGAATCTCAGAAGTCAAGTAACTGGCTGGGAAAATGCCTAGAAAAGGGAAGAAAAATAAGACTATAGAGAGTTTTTTCCAACAAATGCAAATGATCCCACCATTCAGATCTGATGAGGAGGACGTATTCTCTCCATCAGGGAAAGATGTGGAGGGCGAGGCCTCAGTACCCCCCAGACACCCCAGGGGGATGTCAGGTGGGCTCAGGCCTTGGAAGAGCTAAAAAAGGATTTTGAAAAGCAAGTTAGACAGGTGGAGGAAAAGCTGGGAAGAGAAATGAGAGAGATACAAGAAAAGTATGAAAAACGGGTCAAAATCTTGGTAAAGGAGACCCAAAAAAATGCTGAAGAAAATAACACCTTGAAGACTAGGCTCACTCAATTGACAAAAGAGGTTCAAAAAGCCAATGAGGAGGAAAATGCTTTCAAAAGCAGAATTAGCCAAATGGAAAAAGAGGTTCAAAAGCTCACTGAAGATAATAGTTCTCTCAAGATTAGAATGGAACAGATGAAGTCTAATGAGTTTCTGAGAAAGCAAGAAATCATAAAACAAAACCAAAAGATTGAAAAATTGGAAGATAATGTGAAATATCTCATTGGAAAAAACAACTGACCTGGAAAATAGATCCAGGAGAGACAATTTAAAAATTATGGGACTACCTGAAATTCATGATCAAAAAAAGAGCCTAAATATCATCTTCCATGAAATTATCAAGGAAAACTGTCCTGACATTCTAGAACCAGAGGGCAAAATAAGCATTGAAAAAATTCATCGATCACCACCTGAAAGAAATCCAAAAAGAGAAACTCCTAGGAACATTGTGGCCAAATTCCAGAACTCCCAGCTCAAGGAGAAAATCTTGCAAGCAGCTAGAAAGAAACAATTCCAGTATTGTGGAAATAAAATCAGGATAACTCAAGATCTAGCAGGTTCTACATTAAGGGATTGAACGTTGTGGAATATGGTATTCCAGAAATCAAAGGAACTAGGCCTCAAACCAAGAATCACCTGCCCAGCAAAACTGAGTATAATACTTCAGGGGAAAATATGGTCTTTCAATGAAACAGAAAACTTTCAATCATTCTTGATGAAAAAACCGCAGCTGAAAAGATAATTTGACTTTCAAACACAGGAATGAGAAGAAGCATGAAAAAGTAAACAGCAAAGAGAAGTCTTAAGGGACTTACCATAAGTGAACTGTTTACATTCCTACATGGGAAGACAATATTTGTAATTCTCAAAACTTTTCAGTATCTGGGTAGTTGGTGGGACCACACACACACACACACATGTACACGCATGCATGCACACACACATACACACATGCACACACATACAGAGACAGAGAGCACAGAGTGAATTGAATAGCATGGGGCCATATCTTAAAAGAAATAAAGGTCAATGGTGAGAGAGAAATGTAGTGGGAGGAAAGAGGGTGAAATTGAATGGGGGTAATTATATGTCATTTATGAGGCAAGTAGGAGACCTTTTAGTGCAGGGATAAAGAGGACAGCTGAGAAAAAAAAACAAAACAAGAAGTTTACCCTCATCACATTTGACTAAAGGAAGGAATAAAATGCACACCCATTTTGGTAAGAAAACCTATCTTACAGTATAGGAAAGTGGGGGAGAAGGTGATAAGCAACGGGGGGACGATGGAAGGGAGGGCAAAGGGATGAGGGAGCAATTTGAAGTCAACACTCGGGGAGAGACAGGATCAAAAGACAGAAGAGAAAAAATGAGGGGCAGGATAGGATGCAGGGTAATTCAGTTAGTCTTACACAACACGACTATCAGGGAGGTCATTTGCAAAACTACACAGAAATGGCCTATATTGAATTGCCTGTCTTCCCAAAGGGAATGGATGGGGAGGGAGGGAGGGGGAGAATTTGGAACTCAAAGTTTTAGGAACAACTGTTTAGTATTGTTGTTGCTACTAGGAAAGAAGACATACAGTTAATGAGGAATAGAAAGTCATCTGGCCCTACAGGAGAAAAGAGAAGATGGGGACAAGAGAAGGGAGGGATGATAGAAGAGAGGGCAGATTGGATATAGGGAAAATTAGATTGCTTGGTGTATTGGGGTGGAGGAGGGGTTAAAAGGGGAGAAAATTTGGAACCCAAAATTTTGTGAAAACGAATGTAAAAAGTTAAGTAAATAAATAAATATTTAAAAAAATAAAATGAAAATAATCAAATTTAAAATTGTCTCCCTCCTTCCAGCTTTCTCCTTCACTCATTCAGAAACAAGCACTGTGATACTCAAAATATGTGTGAAATCCTGTGAAGACTGTTTTCACGTTAGCCAGATTGCAGAAAGAAAAGGCAAGGGAAATAAGGTGAAAAAAATCTATTTTAATCTTAATTCAATTTCTATCACTTCTTTCTTTATGAAGTAAAATATTTTTCATCACGTGTAGAAGGGCATATTTCTAGAAGCTGTCCTCCTACAACCCATTAAATATTTGTAAATGAAAAGACTCTAAATTATTCTAGAGTGGTAGAAGCCACAAAAGAACAAAGTGAAAGAAATTTGCAGCCCATTGGATTCTGGAAGGCAGACAGGAAAGTTCTATCACACGGGGCACAGAGCAAAACACAGCCCAGTGTGGGTCACGTCGTGAGGCAAGGAGAGGATCTGCAATAGGCTTCAGGACACCACCTGCAGCAGCACTTCCAAAATTGCTCAAATCACAAATACCCCAGACATCTACAAAGGTGAATGAGAAAGCTTTTTCATCTGGGTGAAACAAGAACTGGCCACTGCTGTGTAGGTCATTCTTGGTTTAAATCCTGGTTCCCTTGACTTCTCGATTATTATATTCCAAGCTCTTTGATCCTTTTATGTAGAAATAGCCAGATCTTGGGTTTTCTTGATTGTATTTCCACAATACTGGAATTGTTTCTTTCTGACTGCTTGCAATATTTTCTCTTTGACCTGGGAACTCCGGAATTTGCCTAGAATATTCCTAGGAGTTTCTGCTTTCAGATCTCTTTCAGGAGGGTGAATTCTTTCAATATTTATTTTACCCTCTGGTGCCTGAATATCAGGGCAGTTTTCCTTGATAATTTAATCAACGATGATGTCTGCGTTTTTTCTTTGATCATGGCTTTAAGTCAGTCCCATAATTTTTAAATTTTCTTTCCTGGATATATTTTACAGGTCTGTTGTTTTTCAAATGGGATGTTTCAAATTATATTTTTTCATTCTTTTACTTTTGTTTTGTAATTTGTTACCATATGTTCTATTCTTATTTTTGAAGAACTGTTTTCTCCAGAGAGATTTTGAACCTCCTTTTTCATTTGGCTACTTCTCCTCTTTGAAGAATTTTTCTCCTCTACGGCTTTTTGGGCCTCTTTTGCCATTTGAGATAGTCTATTTTAAAGGTGTTAGTTTCTTCAACGTTTGTGGCTCTCCATTAGTAAGCTGTTGACTTGCTTTCATGATTTTCTTACATTGCTCTCATGTCTCTTCCCAATTTTTCCTTCACCTCTGTTACTTGATTTTGAAAATCCTTTTTAAGCTCTTTCATAACCTGATATCATTGTCTATTTATTTTCGAGGTTTTGGATGCAAAAACTTTGACTTTTAGGTCTTCCTCTCATGGTATGCATTGTTCCTCCTCATCTGAAAGGATGGAAGAAAATACCTGCTCACCAAGAAAGCAACCTTCTCTTGTCTTATTCTTTTTCGCTTTGGGGGCGTTTTCTAGCCACTTACTTGCCTTCTTTGTCAAAGGGAGGGTATGCTCTGGGGACATGTAAGTTCTCAGTTCCTCCAAGATGCCACAATAAAGGGAGACGTGTTTATTGCTTTCCTGGACTGCACTCTGCTCTGTGAGCAGGATTCCCTCTTCAGAGCTTCCAGCATCTCCACCATGTCAACACTCCTTCTCACCCCAGGGCAGCCACTCAGGGCTGAGATCCAAATCAGCTGCTCAGTTCTCCCAAGGACTTAATCTAGGGCTCCAACATTGGAAATTGCCACTGCCTGTGGCCAGGGCTAGAATTAGAGCCATTTACACTAAATGTGCTCCAATTACAACCCAAACTCTAATTGCTCTAAATTCTAACCCTAAATGTGTTCTCTTCTCACCCAAGTGAAAGAACTTTCTCACTAACCTTTGAATCTGTCTTTGTAATTCGTTGGTTGAAGAATCTGGATTCTGCAGCTGCTGCTGGGTAATGGATTGAAACCTACTCCAATCCTATGCCTGCTGCAACTGTGAAATAAGAAATAAAGGTAATGGGGTATAAAAATCTATCTTGCCTACAAGAAAAAAAAAAGACAAGATGACGATAACAAAAGGGAGGGGTATGGAAGAAGAGAGGGTAGATTGGGGAAAGGAGTAATCAGAATATATGGTGTTTTCGGGTGGGTGAGGGAAGAGATGAAGAAATAATTTGAACCTCAAAATAATGCTGAAATGAATGTTGAAAACTAAAAATAAATAAATAAATTTGAAAGAATAAAGGCAAAATGGACTTTCAGGCTCAAAAAAAATAATTTTTCATCATGAGACTTCAAATTTCCATGGATCTTTGGATTGCTCAAAATATCTAAGTCACTGTTGATGATCAATACTGCTGCTACTGCATACCGTGTCTTCTGAGTTCTTACTATTTCCGTTGTATCAGTTCATGTAAGTCTTCATTGTTTTTTTTTCTGAAAGTATTTTGTGGTATTCAATCAAAATTATATACCCCTACTTGAAGAACCACTCGTCAGTTTATGGATACTCCCTCAATTTTCAACAGTTTGTCCCTACAAGATGAGCTGATATAAAGTTTGCTGTACATATTGGCCATTTTACTTTGATGTTTTTGAGATGAAGAAGTAGTAGTGGTATTTTTGGGTCAAAGGATATAGAGAATTTTATAGTTGCTTGGATACATGCTTTGTGATAATACCCTGATAAAGGATAGCCCTTTCTGGGAAGACACAAGATTCCCCTACTGACCCTTTTTCTTGATGAGTACCCTCACAGTACAATACTACTGCCATGTGGATACACCTGTCAGTTGATTAAATACTTGTGTGGATAGTCAAATTATGTCCAAAGGGAAGTCAGTGGGCTATCCAGGGTCAAGAAAAGACAAAAAAATAATGAGTTTAGATTCCAGAGACAATATATCAAACAGTGGAGGGGCAGAGCCAAGATGGTGGAGTAGGACGCACATTTACGAGCTCCAACCCACAGCCCATAGAATTAATGTAAAAAGAGATCCGCATAAATTCTGGATCACTGAAAGATGTGCAGAACAAGAGTGGAAGAGATTTCCATACCAGAGAGCCCTGGAGACCTGTCCACAGGGTCCGTCGCACTCCGGAAAGCGGACCCCACCCCCAGCGCTGCCCTGGCCGTGGCCACAGAGAAGCTGACCCGAGAGGGCTTCAGGGACGGAAGCTCCAACAGCTGGGAAAGTTCCTCCGCCCACAGAAGCTACAGGTCAGTGAGAGAGACGGCTGGCGGGAGGAGGGGAGTGGAGTGTCTCCGTGACTCGCGCCCCCTCGGGAGGAAGCGGTGGCGGCAGAGACGGGGGCAGGAAGTGGAGGCAGCAGCGGCGACGTCCACCCGGACTCCTTCAGCAGCAGGCAGGATCTTCATTACGGAAGGTCTCTGCATAAACAACCTGAGGGAGCTGAGCCTGCGAGACGGCCCTGCCCCACTCTGCTCTATTACTCAAGGCCCCTGCATAAAGCCGCTGAGGGAACTGAGCCTGGAGGCGCCCCCCCCACCCGCTCCGTTCCTGAAGGTCTCTGCATAAAGCCCCTGAGGAGGCCGAGCCTGGGAGGCAGCCCTGCCCCCACCACAGCACCAGAACTAAAGCTTGCTGTGGAAAGCTCATTTGAACTTCAGACCCCAAGCACTAGCTGGGCGGATCTAGGCGGGGGTGGACAGGAATCTCAGAAGTCAAGTAACTGGCTGGGAAAATGCCTAGAAAAGGGAAGAAAAATAAGACTATAGAGAGTTTTTTCCAACAAATGCAAATGATCCCACCATTCAGATCTGATGAGGAGGACGTATTCTCTCCATCAGGGAAAGATGTGGAGGGCGAGGCCTCAGTACCCCAGACACCCCAGGGGGATGTCAGGTGGGCTCAGGCCTTGGAAGAGCTAAAAAAGGATTTTGAAAAGCAAGTTAGACAGGTGGAGGAAAAGCTGGGAAGAGAAATGAGAGAGATACAAGAAAAGTATGAAAAACGGGTCAAAATCTTGGTAAAGGAGACCCAAAAAAATGCTGAAGAAAATAACACCTTGAAGACTAGGCTCACTCAATTGACAAAAGAGGTTCAAAAAGCCAATGAGGAGGAAAATGCTTTCAAAAGCAGAATTAGCCAAATGGAAAAAGAGGTTCAAAAGCTCACTGAAGATAATAGTTCTCTTAAAATTAGAATGGAACAGATGGAGTTTAATGACTTTACGAGAAACCAAGAAATCACCAAACAAAACCAAAAGCATGAAAAAATGGAAGAGAATGTGAAATATCTCATGGGAAAAAAAACTGACCTGGAATATAGATCCAGGAGAGACAATTTAAAAATTATGGGACTACCTGAAAGTCATGATCAAAAAAAGAACCTAGATATCATCTTCCATGAAATTATCAAGGAAAACTGCCCTGACATTCTAGAACCAGAGGACAAAATAAGTATTGAAAGAATCCATCGATCACCACCTGAAAGAGATCCAAAAAGAGAAACTCCTAGGAACATTGTAGCCAAATTCCAGAACTCCCAGCTCAAGGAGAAAATCTTGCAAGCAGCTAGAAAGAAACAATTTCAGTACTGTGGAAATACAATCAGGATAACTCAAGATCTAGCAGGTTTTACATTAAGAGATCGAAGGGCGTGGAATAGGATATTCCAGAAGTCAAAGGAACTAGGACTCAAACCAAGAATCACCTACCCAGCTAAACTGAGTATAATACTTCAGGGGAAGAGATGGTCTTTCAATGAAACAGAGGACTTTCAAGCATTCCTGATGAAAAGACCAGAGCTGAAAAGAAAATTTGACTTTCAAACACAAGAATGAGAAGCATGAAAAAGTAAATATCAAACAGAAGTCTTAAGGGACTTACCAGAAGTGAACTGTTTACATTTCTACATGGAAAGACAATATTTGTAACTCTTAAAACTTTTCAGTATCTGGGGAGTTGGTGGGACCACACACACACATGTACACGCATGCACACACACACGCATACACACGTGCACACACACAGAGACAGAGAGCACGGAGTGAATTGAATAGGGTGGGACCATAGCTTAAAAGAAATTAAGGTAAATGGTGAGAGAGAAATGTAGTGGGAGGAAAGAGGGTGAAATGGAATGGGCTAATTATATGTCATTTAAGAGGCAAGTAGGAGACTTTTTAGTGGAGGGATAAAGAGGAGAGCTGAGAAGAAAAGAAACAAGAAGTTTACCGTCATCACATTTGACTAAAGAAGGAATAAAATGCACACTCATTTTGGTATGAAAACCTATCTTACAGTATAGGAAAGCCGGGGAGAAGGAGATAAGCGGGGGGGGGGGGGTGATGGAAGGGAGGGCAAAGGGAGGAGGGAGCAATTTGAAGTCAATACTCGGGGAGGGACAGGATCAAAAGACAGAAGAGAAAAAATGAGGGGCAGGATAGGATGGAGGGTAATTCAGTTAGTCTTACACAACACGACTATCAGGGAGATCATTTGCAAAACTACACAGAAATGGCCTATATTGAATTGCCTGCCTTCCCAAAGGGAATGGGTGGGGAGGGAGGGATGGGGAGAATTTGGAACTCAAAGTTTTAGGAACAACTGTCTAGTATTGCTGTTGCTACTAGGAAAGAAGACATACAGTTAATGAGGAATAGAAAGTCATCTGGCCCTACAGGAGAAAAGAGAAGATGGAGACAAGAGAAGGGAGGGATGACAGAAGAGAGGGCAGATTGGAGATAGGGAAAATTAGATTGCTTCGGGTATTGGGGTGGGGGAGAGGTTAAAAGGTGAGAAAATTTGAAACCCAAAATTTTGTGCAAATGAATGTAAAAAGTTAAATAAATAAATAAAAAATAAATATAAAAAATATATATATCAAGCAGTGGACCTAAAATTAATAATAAATTTGCTAACAAGTAGTCAGGAAGACTGAGATAGAAAGAATTGGAGAAGGGGCAAGAGAAAAGAAGACCTGAAATAAACCTCAGAAATTAACGTTGACATATTGTAAGTTTCACTTCAGGGCACTGTTGCTTGGGATGGGAGTAGGGTCAGGACCACAGACTAGTCTAATAGACACTAGTCCTTTCTCTTTGAAATGCTTGCTCTTGTAGGAAATTATCTCTCTTAGAGTGGTGCTCCTATGTGCCCTTCAGAGAGATAGACACATAAGTTTGATTTGGTGCCTCCCAGAATCTGCTCATTTTTCATGTTAATGTTCAATGTCATACTGCACATGGGATTATGAGTGGGGAGGAATGTGATTACAGAGATTAAAGACAAATACAGTTCAAGCGATCTTATTTTGGGGCACTCGTATATTAACTTCAAAAATCTTGTTACCAGGACTTTTCAATAACTAGATTTTGGAAAAGACAGCCTCTCTTAATAGCAGTTTTTCATGATAGTCAGGCCTCATTACATAATGATACAGTTCTAAACTGTTTTTACAGAACAGTTGGACCAGTCTACCACTCCACCAACTGTGCACGTGCCTCTATTTGTCCATATCCCCACTAACATTTGTCATTTCCCTTTTCCTTCATGTTAGCCATTCTATAGATGTCAGGTGGTACCTCAGAGTTGTTCTAATTTGAATTTCTCTAAAAAATCATCAGGGTTACAAAAACTCATAAGCCTTACCAGACTGAATTTGAACTCATTTCTTTATACACAAAGTCTGGTGTTCTATCTACTATGTCATCAAGCTATCTCTGTATAAGTTGTACATGTACATTTATACCAAAATTCTTTGTACGGCTCCAAGAAGTGTCTCCCCTTTCACGAACGGAAATTTCATCCCAGTAACTGATGTTATCAGCTTTAGTGGATAGTGGACTATTGAGTTCAATTCTTTATTGTTATAGCTTCGGTAGAATTTGTGGGTGATTCTTTTATTCTTAAACCAGGAGTGAGTTGTGATGACTTTGGACATTTGGAATAAAAGAACCATTCATATATTCCTTCCTCTTCCCCTCCTACTACCCTATTGATAACATTCCAGGAACAAAGATTCTTCTATCCACCATCTCCATCCCCAAGCCGCACAAAAAGATGGGAAGAGATAATCTATTCAACCAGAGAATGAGTCCAAGATTATAGTTGTGACTGCTTGAGTGATCCTTACTTCCTCAAGTATGCCAGGTAAAACCACCTTTTTCTAGGGACACTTGGTACTTTAATTGGGAAAAAAAAGGGGGGTAAGTTTGGATTGCAATCTTTTTTTCTACCCACACTTCCAGTTCGCTCTATATTTATTTAAGGATAGATTGTTTCTTTGTTTATAAACTTTTGCTAATTTTACTTACACAAAAGTATTTTGAAACTATGAATTTCTCAAGTATTTCTTTATCATTGAACATTGAGGTTTAGGTTGCTAGTTATTCTATCCAGATATACATCTTTAATTGTATCCTTAGTATCTTTACATCTAAAATATTATATTGTTTTATATCTCTATGTAAGTGACGGACACAATGACACTTTGACATTGCTAGACACTGGGGAGAGATGACTCATTGCCAATTCTGTGTTGTACCTCATTATGCCATGACTGATATTGTCCCAATGAATTTCAGATTTTGGTCCTGCTACTCTCATATTATTCCAGGCACAGAGTTCCCTCACAATGGTATATCATCATAGTTTTATTGAACAAAGGTATTCGACTTTTAGATTGTCAGTTCCTTGAAGTCAGGGATTCTATTTCCTTTTTTTTTAATGCCCAGCATTTAGCTGACTGCTTGGGACCACGTAGGTGCTTATTAAATATTTATTTATTCATTAATAACTTAATGTAGACTTCCAAATACATATATACCTTTGGATTTTATTTGGATAATTCTAGATCCCAATACTTCCTAGAATCCTATTCACTTCCCATACATTTTCACTTTGATTTTCACAGATTCTTTAAATGTAATACACCATTGATCTTGATATTTTTCTGCATGCATCTCAGTTCCTGATGTAGTGGATGAACATGAGTAAATGTTGTATCCCTATCCAATGTACTTGCAATATCTTTGAAACATTGATTGTTAGGGAAACGTGCTTTTGATGAAGGTGATGATGTTGATGAAAATCATGAAGTGGTGGACAAGAAGGAAAAAAGAGAATTGATGATGACAAATGATAATGGAGATTGTGATAATGAAGATTACATTTAGATACAGATTTCCCTGAATTGAGAAGTTTCCTAGCATAAGAGATAAAATACAAAATATTAAACTTTAATTATGAACGTATGGTTCCAACGTTGTGATCCATGCTTATAGGCCAGATGACCTCAGCACTTTATTTAATCATTTTCAAGGCTCAGCTTGTTCATCTGTAAAATGGTGTTAAAATATCTATTAAAGCTACTTCAAAAGGTTATTGTGAAGTTTCAATGATGAAATTATTCTTATTATTCATTCTTTTTTTTCCCATGGAGCTGTCTTAAACTGTGTATGAGGAAAGCACCTTGATATTATTCTTATTCCTGTGAAATCTATTTAAAAGGACATAAAAAATTCAAACACAAAAGAATGATAAAAAGAATGCGAATTACCCCCATGCAAGATCATTTTACCATTGTTAGGATATCATTTGGAAAGGGAATTACCTGAAGCTCTTTTAAGTCACAGAGCTTAGGAGCAAATACGAAAGATTGCTGTTGGGAAATAGAGTTACAATCTATTTTATTCAATAGAAGTTAATACAAAGCTGGAGCTTCATCAAAGACAATATGGAGAGTCTATATTTTCAAATACTGTAGTAATGAAGCTCTTATTAATTAAATGATTCTGTTTTCTTATGAGTTCCTTGGAAATCCTTTGCTCCACTATTTGCTTATAGCATTAATCCCAAAGAAAATCATAGTACTGAGGAAAAGGCAGTGGTTACCACTTTACTTTGGAGCATATTTCAAATCCAAACCATTAGACAGTTCCATAATGTTTTCCTTCTTCATGATTTCCTATATTCAGGCCAATATTTCTACTTCCTCCCCAGACCACTTGATCAAGACTTTTCTGCACGTCTTTTTTCATTGAAGACAACCATAAAAGAGGTTGTGACAATCATTAATGTGGAACTACGTTTTCTTCTGGGGTAAAAGTTGGAAGAAGTAGGGGAAAAATCAAAACAATTAGATGTGTAAACAAAATTATTTCTTATTTAATGAGCCTGTAGAATGATCAAGAAGGTCACACCCATACGACTCTTTGCCCATACGACAAACTTTCTCCTAGAAGTTTCTAAGCCTGATATATTTAATAATGTAAAGGAATTTTAATAGCACAAATGTAGTCATACTTGATTTGACTTTTTAAAATTAATTTATTTGTTTTCAGTTTTCTACAATCACTTCTATAAGTCTTAGATTTTCTCCCCTGCCCTCTCCCCATAGGTTTGACTTTAAAAAAAGTTTTTGAAGTGAAGAATTGAAAAAAACATTTTTAGGTATTCTTTTGAACAAAATGTTGACTTTTGAGTGGGTTCTAACAAAGGCATTTAGGGTCATGTTTATCAACTAAGGCAGATATTATGATCTCATTTAAGAAAGACCTGGCATCCTGGCTTAGGATGTGAATGTTTGATTGCACTCTAAACTTAGCATAACACATATGAAACACAGAGACCAGTTTTGGGTGACAGTGTTCAGGATGGACAATAAACTCCAATATAAATAGAGGGAGGAAACAATAATGTTGGAGACACAAGCACATGCCGTGTGAGTATTGATTGAAAAAAAAACTATGATGTTATCATAAAGAATAGATTCATGGCATAAAAGGTTTTAATTATATTGTTATTTAAAATTCTTGTGACCAAATTCTCATATGTATACATATATATGAACCTTAAAGGATAAATTTATTGCCATAAATATCACAAGTCAAAAGTAAGAGATCTGTTATTTGAATAAAAGTCCCAGAACTTTAAAAATATCCCCAAAGTATTAATTCATTTTAAGTTTTAGAAACTTAAATCGAAGCTTGGGCATACTTTATATCCTAGCATTCTTTTCATTTTAACACAAAAATGAAAGATCTAAACCTTAAGAGAGGAGATGGAATTCTATTTCAGAATTTGATTATTATAAAGGCGAGGGAATGAAATTTTTCCGATTCACAAAGAAGACCAAGACCAATGTCTATAAGTCATTGAAGGGAAGGTGAGATTATTAGAACAAACTTCTTAACATAAGAGATATTCAAAAGTAGTTTGGCTGCTGTGGTGTGTAATATGGTGGTCATGTAGATGTTATTTAGATTAATAAAATATAAGTGAACTGGTGGCACAAACCATTTTTTTAAATCTGTGTATGCCAAATGCTTAGGAGAGCACCTTCTGCCCGCATTTTCTGATTGCTTGCTAATTTATTTTCCTACTGATTGCAAGCCATTTCAGTAAATAATGAAAAAGAATTTTAGTGAGATATTTTGTACTAAATCTTCTAATAGTTCTTTCTATTAAATAATCCAGCAAACAAAGATTTACTAGAGGTTGAAAATTAAGACTAAAAAACAAACACTAATCATCTGACTGCATATTAGAAGTGTGTTTTTTTTTGTCTGAAAGAAGTAGGGAAAAAGTTGAAGAAGAATTATAGCAGAAATTTGCATGTTTATTATAATGCAATGGAATCATACTCCTCATTAGGCATTAATGAAGAGTATTACATCATTTTGAATTACACCATTTTAAAAAATGATTTTTTTAAGTCACCCTTTAGCTCTTTGTTCCTCAAGCTATAACTCAAAGGATTGAGCATGGTGATGACCAGAGTGTAAAACACAGAGGTTGTCTTGTCTATGTCAAAGGAATGGTTGGATTGGGGTTTCAGGTACATAAAGAGAAGTGTGCCAAAAACAAAACAACCACTGTGAGATGAGAGTCGCAGGTAGAGAAGGCTTTGTGCCTTCCATAAGCAGACTTCATCCTGAGGATGACCACAAGAATGAACGTGTAGGAGATAAGAATAATAAAGAGGGAAGAAACCAAAACAAATGCTGAAATGGTCATAATGATTAGTTTAGTCTTACTTGTGTCTGAGCATATAAGACACAACGTAATCGTGCAGTCACAGTAGAACTATCTTAGTACATTTGATTTACAGAGATATGATAGAAAAACATTTATTGTGATCAGTAAGCATATCATGGTGCTATAGAGGTATGTGATAGCCACCAATATCCAACAAATGTTTTCTGACATGATGACCATGTATAGCAGAGGTTTACAGACAGCTACATACTGATCATAGGTCATTGAGGATAAGATAAAAAGTTCACTGGAAATAAATATTCCAGTAAAAACTGCCTGTATTGCACATCCATTATAAGAAGTGACATTTTTCTCCTCTATGAAACTAACCAGAATTTTTAGATAAATAGCTGTGGAATAGCCAAGATCAACAAATGCTAAATGCTTGAGAAAAAAGTACATAGAGTTTTGGAGGTGACAATCCACAGTGGTTAGGATGATAATACCCAGGTTCCCCATAGCTGTGACCATGTAGTTAAGGAAAACACAACAAAGAGGTGACCCTGCAGCTTAGAACTCTTTGTGATATCAATGAGAATGAATTCATTCACCTGACTCCCAGTGGTTTCATTAAACTTGATCATTTCTTCAATCCCAGGAAGATAGTCTGACAAAAAAAGAAATAAACATTCTTTTAGAATGATTTGCATTGATGATTAGTCAGTGTATAGAGATATCTACGTCAATACGAACAAGAATTTTCTACTCAAATATAGTGTGATTTTATCAAGTTAGGTGAATTTCCTAAAATAGAAATAATTCATTTCATTTTGCACCATATTAGCATACTATCACTAAGAGCTAAGTGAATATGGTTATGTTTTAAAAAAAGAGCAGTTTATGAAACAATTTATTCCCAACATATGGGAAGAGATGATAGTAATATATTTTAAAATATTTTAATTAATCAGTGAGTCAAAGGATTATACTGTGAAACTGAAGGAGGATAGAGTCTATGAGGACATCTTATGAAGGAATTATGGTGAAAACATTATCAAGGTATGTTTGAGGTTAAGAGGACATTGGTTAAAGAACCACATCAAGTACATTTCCAAGTCACCCTGTGCTAGTCATGTAACCTCCTGGTTAGGGGCACATTGTCTATGAATATCAGCTGAAACATGATCACCTATGCCAATAGATGGAATTTCATTTTTAGGAATGCCTTAAACAGTTGAAAGTAAAGATCCAGGATTTATTCCACTCTTTACCTCATGCTGTCATTAATTTTATGACATCCAGGGAGACCCCATGTATTTGGATTGTTAAAATGGAATATCATAATTTTGATATTTTTCATTACCAGAAACATGAAAAGACTTCAAAAATATTTGAGGCACATTCAGGAGCCAAGACGATGGAATAAAAGTACACACTTGCTAGAATTCTCCCCCACCCCAAGCCCAGCGAAATACCTGTAAAAATGACTCTAACCTAATTTTGTAGCTGCAGAAGCCAGGAGTGATACAGTGAAGCAAATCTCCACACCAAGACAGCATGGAACGATGCATCTATCTTACTGCACTGGGAGTGGAACACAGTCCAGCTTGGGCCCCACTGGAACAGAGAGGACCTGAGCAGTCCTCATGGGACTTCATGGTGGCAACTAAGTCTGCTTCCAGATTTCATGACACCCAAACACCGAGGACAAATTTGACGGTCAGTGAAAAAAAAAAAGTGGGATGTGTGGGAGAGAGTAAAGTGGCCTGGCACCAGTCCCAGGACAGAGGATGGAGGTGGGGAAACGGAGCTCATGACAGCAGCATCAGGGAAAGGGGAAGAAGCAACAGTAGCAACTGTTTCTGGAGCTTTAGGCTGCTAGATTGTTGCGTGATCCCGCAGCTGACAATACACTCCCACCCCCACTGGAAGCAGAGAACTACCTTGATAAAGAGCTCAAAAGTCAAGTAATTGACTGGGGAAATGAGCGAAAACCAGAACAAGAATCAGACTGTAGATTCTTAATTTGGTGACAAGGAAGAACAAAATATATTAACAAAAGAAGACAACAAAGTCAAAGCTCCTACATCCAAAACCTCCAAGAAAAATATGAATTGGTCTCAGGACATGGAAGAGCTCAGAAAGGATTTTGAAAATCAAGTAAGAAACGGAGAGCAAAAAATGGCAAGAGAAATGAGTATGATGCAAGAAAATCATAAAAAATTATATTTGATCTTCGGATGAGGTCCACTTGCATAACCCTGAACATTATTAGCAATTGGGATCCCTCAACAAAAGCTATTTGATTTCTCTGAACGTATAAAAAGCATCTGTGCCATTGTTTCTAGCTAAGAGACTTCATCTGATGGATTTGCTGGAATGATTTTATACCATTTCAATTTGATAGAATTCACCCCTAAATTGCCCCATTCACCCCCACAGTGGATATGGCAATTAGGTTTTAGGTTTGTGGCGATATATTTTGTTTGCCACAAGCCCAAGGAAATTGCAAAGGCTTGTGAAAGAGGTTTTAATCATTCACACACTGAAGGCTAAGTAGATGAAAACACCCATTTCCTGACTGTAGCATAAAGTTGGATGGGCAAGATGGAGGGTTTTCCTTTTTGTACGCATCTCTAAGACAGACACATTCAAAGATTTGGTGTTCAGCACAAATAGTAACAAAGGGGAGACTGTATTGCCTTTATAAATTACAAGGAATTTTATAAGGAGTTAGGTGGTACAATGGATGGAGTACTTGGTATTTACTTAGGAAGAAATGGTTCCTAATCTACTCCAATAAACTAAATGTTTGATCTTTTTTTGCAAGCAATTTACCCTTTTTGTGCCTATTTTTCTACATAGTAAAATAGGGCTAATAGTAGCATCTACATATAATGTGATGATCAAATGAAATTTTTACCACGTAAATACCTCAAATAAAAGTTTTATCTCTGGGCGTAATATCAGGAAGAACTGAGTTCAAAAGCTGTCAGACACTTTTGACAGTGTAGCCTGGAGCAAGTATCATTCCCTGTCTCCCCAGTTCCTTAAATTTTCAAATGGAGATAATATCAGATCTTCCTACTTGGATTCTTGTGGGAATAAAATGAAACATTATATGTAAAGTGCTTAGCATTGAAACTGTCCTACAATAGACATTTATTAAATGTGTGTATCCTTTTCTTAATGGCTTCAATCTTTTTAAAGACCCATAAATTATGCTGAATTCAATTTTCACCACTTCTTTCTCTGTGAATGAGAATATTTTTCTTCATGAGCCTTGAAATTTTCATGAATCCTTGGATTGCTCAGAGAAGCTAAGTCCTTGATGAGTGTTGCAGTATTGGTGTTACTGCATACAATGCTCTCTGAGTTATTATTTCAGTTTGCATCAGTTCATGTAAGTCTTCCCAGGTTTTTCTGAAACCATTACGCCAAATTCTGTCAAAATCACACAATAAAACTTGAAAAGCCATTCCCCAATTTATAGGTATCCGTTCAATTTCCAATAGTTTGCCCCTAAAAAATGAACTTCTATAAAAATTTTTGTACATATTGACCATTTAACTTTGATGTTTTTGGCATGAAGAAGTAGCAGTAATATTGCTGCATCAAAACCTATAGGTAATGTTGTAACTGTCTACATGCTTGTTCACAGTACTCTGGCAAAAGATAGCCCCTTCTGGGAAGACACAGGGTTCCCCCAGTGACACTTCTTTTTAATGAGTGGAGTCACAGTGCAATATTCCTGCCATGTAGATGCAGCGGTCAACAGATTTAGTACTTGTCCAGATAGTCAAATTATTTCTAAGGAGAAGTCAATGTACTAGCTAGAGTCAAGAAAAAAAAAATAAAACTTAATGAGCTTAGATTCCAAGAATAATATATCAAACAATGGACGTCAGAACAATACTAACTTTATTAACAAGTACTGGGGAAGACTGAGAGAGAGGGAAGTGGAGAAGGGATAAGAGAAAAGAAGACCTGAAATACAATTCCGAAATTAACAATAACGTAGAATAAGTGTCATTTAGGGGTGCTGTTGCGTGGAATGGAAGTGAGGTGCAGAGTTGCAGAGACACTAGTCTAACTGACACTAGTCGATTCTGTTTGAAATATTTGTCCTTCTAGGAAATTATTTTCCTCTTGGAGTGGAGGATGTGCTCCTAACTGCACTTCAGAGGTACATAAACATGGTTTGGTGACTCTCAAGAGCTGATCAATATTCACATTAATGTTTACTGACATTCTGCACATGACATTTGACGGGAGGGTGTGTGGTTGGAGAGATTAAAGGCAAATGTAGTTCACAAGATACTATTTTTTTTTTGGCCACACAGACGTATCAACTTCAAAATCTCATTACCAGTACTTTTCAATAGCTAGATTTGAGAAATTACAGCCTCTCTTAATAGTATTTTTTTTTTCAGAGTGGTCAGACGTAACTGCATAATGACATGGTTCTAAACTGTTTAACGGAACAATTGGACCAGTATGCCACTATAACTCTACCATCAGTGCATGAGTCTCTATTTTTCCAGATCCCCTCTAGTATTTGTCATTTTCTTTTTCATTCATGTCAGCCATTCTGATAGATGTAAGTTGGTACCTCAGAGGTTTGTTTTAACTTGAATTTCTCTAATAAATACTAATTTAGAGCATGTTAAATGTGATTATAAGTAACTTTTCATTCTCCTTCTGAAAAGTGTCTGCTTATATCCTTTGATTAATTATGAATTGAGGAATGACTCATACTTTTTATAAATTTGATTCAGTTCCCAATATATTTGAGAATTGATTTTATTTATTTTGAATATATTAAAGAAACTTGCTGTAACATCCCCTCTCCATTTCCCTATGTCTTTTCTATCTTGCCTGCATTGGTTGGTTTTCTCAAATTAACATTATCCTTTTACCTAATTTGACCTTATCTCTTGTTATAAAATCTTCCCTTTTCCATATATCTGACAGGTAATTTTTTCCCAGGCCTTCTTAATTTGATTATGATATCATTCTTCATACCTAAAACATATCTATTTTGATCTTATATTGTTATATGGTGGGAGACATTGATCTAGATCTAGTTTGTGCCAGTTGCTGTCCAGCTTTCCTGGAAGGATTTATTGAATAGTGAGTTATTTTACCAAAATCTTGAAGATTTGTATTGATCAAATCCGAGATTGCTTATGGTCATTGATGTCTTTATATTTTTTCCTAATGTACTTTGCAGATGATCCATTTTATTTCTTACTTGGTGTCACATATTTTTAGATGATTATCACTTTGTAATATATACTCAAAATGTGATTCTGTTATGCCACAATCTTCTACGTTTTTTCCATTGATATTTTTTCCAGATGGATTTTGTCATTGCCTTTTTCTAGTTTTATAACCATTTGGTAGTTGGATTATTATGAAACCAAATAAGTAAATTATTTTTTTACTTGCAGCAGTGTATTCACTTGAAATTAATATTTGTATTTTTGTTTGTGTCTATCTTCATTTGTGTCTAAACTGCCAAGTCCTTTAATATCACAATTTTAAAATACCACGGTATGACTTTAAAATGCATGGAACATAATAGTGTCAAAGGAGCTAAACGTTAACTGTAAAGGAAGTTCACTCTATTTTGGGACAGACCTAAATTTTCAGTGAATCAGGAAAGATTATTGGATAGAAAACTGAATTGGCTGAGTGAAAAAGAGAGGACGTATAACCAGTCTATCATCTCAATGATATGCAAGTAAGATGAGGAAGGACTAAAATGAGTAGTCCTAAATTATGTTAGCTTGAGAGAAGATGTTATGATTCAGAAAGCCCCTGTTCCATCTCCTGCTCCGAATTCACTATGTAGATCCAATATGAATTGATATTTTCTCCAGTGACAAGTTTTCTGTATTTATCTAAAATCACAATAAAAATTAAGTATGCACTCTCCCATCCAGAATATATTTTTGTTTGAGTCTGTTTTAAGAGCCTAAAACGTTTCTTTTTCCTTTGAAAAATTTCAGCTACATCTCGTACAAACACATGTATTAATTCTTCCCAGTAGAATGGAAGATAGTTGATGGCAAAGATTCAAAAATCAGAGAGGAGAGAAATAAGCAAGCAAAAATGTGTACTGCAGCATCAAGGGTGTGAACAAAAAGGCGTTATTTTTTACATATTTATAAAACATTTTTTTCCCAAACGAAAACCATTATAAAAGATGATCAATAACTTTTCTGTTTGTTTTAAATCTAGTTCTCATTAACTATTAAGATAGAATTTTATGTTTTGAAGTCTTTCTATTTAGATGAAAACCATATTCATTGCCAGGTAATGTATTCCCAAGTGTGAAAAAGCAATATTTCCCTGGAGCTTGATTAAAAAAATACATAATACGTAAAAATATGTTCTGTCTTTCTTATATTCATTATATTTACTGGTAAATGTTCTACAATCACTACCATAAAACTTAGATTTTTTTTTCCCTACCTATCATCCACCAAGCCCCTTCCCTTCCCAAGACAGCATAAAATTCTAAATAGGATCTACACATTACGTTCCTATTGAATACATTTTCACTATTGTCATGTTGTGTAGAAGAACTAAAATAAATGGGACGAATTTAGAAAAACAAACCAAGAGCATCACACACACACACACACACACACACACACACAAAATGATCTGCTACATTCTGAGATTGAATTCCATAATTCTGTCTCTGCATGTGGAAGGCATTTTGCCTTAGAAGAACACTGGGAATTTTTTTTAATATATTCTTGCATTGCTATGAAGATCCAAGCATACCTGAAAGAACTCTCACACACTGTGACCATTGCTGTGCACAAAGTCTCCTGGCTCTGCTCCTTTCACTGAGCATCAGATCATATAAATCCTTCCAGGCCTATCTTGAAATCTTCTTGCTCATCATTTCTTATAGCGCAATAGTACTCCATTACATTCATATACCACAATGTGTTCAGTCATTCCCCAGTTGAAGAGCATCCCCTTGATTTCCAGTTTTTGGTCACTGCAAAGAATGCTGCTATAAACATTTTTGCAGCCCACTCTCCAGAATGGTTGGATGAGTTCACAGCTCCATCAACAATGAATTAGTCTTCCAACTCTCCCACATCCTCTGCAACATTTATCATTTTACTGTTCTGTCATATTTTTCCAATCTACTTGGTGTGATGGTGTACCTCAGAGTTGTTTTGATTTACTTCTCTCTAATCAAAAGTGATTTAGAGCATTTTTTCATATGATTACAGATATCTTTAATCTTTTCCTCTTAAAATTACCTGTTCATATCCTTTGAGCATTTATCAAGTGGGGAATGATTTGTATTGTACATTTGATTCAGTTCTCTATATAACCTATAAATGAGGCCTTTATCCCCGAGATTAGCTGTAAAAATTATTTCCCGATATACTAGAACCCTCCGAATTTTGGTTGCATTGGGTTTGCTTGTGCAAAAGCTTTTCAGTTTAATGTAATCAAAATTATCCATCTTGCACTTTCTAATGCTTTCTATCTCTTCGTTAGTCAGGAATATTTCCCTTCTCCATAAATCTGATAAATGCACTATTCCTTGTTCCTCCAGTTAGTTTATGGTATCTATCTTTATTCCTAGATCATATACCCCTTTGGACTTTATTCTTGTGTATAGTGTCAGGCATGGATCTATGCCCAGTTTCTGCCACCCTGTTATCCGGTTTTCCCACCATTTTTTTTCGAACAGTGAGTTCTTATCCAAGAAGCTGTGGTCCCTCGGTTTGTCAGACAGTAGATGCTGTATTCATTGCCTGCTGTGTCTTGAGTAACCTAGCTTATTGCACTTGTCTACCCTTCTGTTTCTCAGCCAGTACCAGGTGGCTTTGATAATTGATGATTTATAACACAATTTGAGATCTGGTAACGCTGGGCCACCTCTAACATTTCTTTTCATTAGTCCCATTGATATTCTGGACCTTTTGTTCTTCCAGATGAATTTGATATAATTTTACCCACCTCTCAAATATAAATTTCAGGTACTTTAATTGGTATGGCACTAAATAAGTAAATTAATTTAGGTAGAATTGTCATTTTTATTACATTGGCTCAGCCTACCCATGAAAAACTGATGTTTTTCCACTTACTCAGATCTGACTTTATTTGTTCAAAAAGTGTCTTGTAATTACATTCATATAGTCCCTGGGTTTGTTTTGGCAGGTCAATTCCCAAATATTTTATAGTGTCTACCCTAGATTTAAATGGGATTTCTCTTTCTATCTCTTGCTGTCAGACTTTGTTACTAATATATAGGAATACAGATTTGTGTGGTTTATTTTGTAATCTGCAACTTTGCCAAAGTTGTATATTACTTCAAGTAGTTTGTTTTTACTTGAATCTCTGGGATTCTCTAAGGATGTTATCATATCATCTGCAAAGAACAATAGCTTAGTTTCTTCTTTGCCTGTTCTTGTTCATTCAATTTCTTTATCTTGTTTAATTGCTACACCTACCATTTCTAGTACTATAATGAATAATAGTGGCCATAGTGGGCATCCTTCTTTCACCCCTGATCTTATTGGAAAGGCATCTACTTTATCCCCACTGCATATAATGCTTACTGAAGGTTTTAGGTAGGTACTGCTTATTATTTTACGGAAAGTTCCCTTTATTCCAGAGTTCTCCAGTGTTTTTAATAAGAATGGGTGTTGGAATATATCAAAAGCTTTTTCTGCTTCTATTGAGATAATCGTATTTTTTTTAGTTTTGTTGTTGATATGATCCGTAATGCTAGTGGTTTTCCTAATATTGAACCAGTCCTGCACTACCAGTATGAATCGTACCTGATCATAACATATTATTCTCATGATAAGATGCTATACTCGTTTTGCATTATTTAAAATTTTTACATTTATATTCATTAGAAAAATTGTTCTATAATTTTCTTTTCTGTTTTGTCTCTTCCTAGTTTAGCTATCAAAATCATATTTGAATCATGAAACAAATTTGGGAGGACTCTTTCTACCCAAATTTTCAAAAATATTCTATATAGTATTGGAATTAAGTGTTCTTGAAATATTTGATAGAATTCACTTGTTAATTCATCTGGCCCTGGAGATTTTTTTCTAGGTATTTCATTGATTACTTGTTCAATTTCCTTTTCTGAGATGCGGTTGTATAAGTATTCATATTCATCTTCTGTTAATATGGACAATTTGTATTTTTTAAAATACTCATTCATCTCATTAAATTGTCTAATTTGTGAGCATAAAGTTGGGCAAAATAATGTCTAATTATTGTTTTAATTTCTTCCTCATGGAAATTGAGTTCAACCCTTTCATTTTTGATATTAGTAATTTGATTTTCTTCTTTCTTTTTTTTAATCAAATTGACCAAATATTTATCAATTTTATTAGTCTTTTCATAAAACCAACTATGGATTTTATTTATTATTTCAACAGTTTTCTTAATTTCAGTGCTATTAATCTCTCCTTTGGTTTGCAGTGTTTCTAATTTGACATTTACTTTGGGAATTTTCAATTTGTTCTTCTTCTAGATTTTTCGATTACATGCTCAAGTCATTGATCTCCTCTTTCTCTGTTTTGTTTAAGTAGGCATTCAAAGAAATAAAATTTCCCCTAAGAGCAGCTTTTGCAGTATTCCATAAGATTTGGTATATTCTCTCATTATTGTTATTTTCTTGAATGAAGTTGTTGATTGTTTCTATGATTTGTTGTTTAACCCACTCCTTCTTTAGGATTAGGTTATATAGTTTCCATTTGATTTTGGCCTATCTTTCCATGTCATTTTATTACATATAACATTTATTGCATTGTGATCTGAGAAGGATGCACTGATTATCTCTGTCTTTCTGCACTGGATTGTGAGGTTTTTATGTCCTAGTGCATCGTCAATTTTTGTATATGTGCCATGTACTGCTGAGAAAAAGGTATATTACTTTCTATTCCCTTTCAATTTTCTCCAGAGATCTATCATATCTACCTTACCCAGATGTTATTTATCTCCTTAACCTCTTTCTTGTTTATTTTCAGGTTAGATTTATCAAGTTCAGAGAGGGGGAGAGTAAGGTCCCCAACTGGTATAGTTTTGCTTTCAATTTCGTCCTTCAACTCTCTCCTCCTCGCCTCTAAGAATTTGAGTACTATACCACTGGGAGCATACATGCTTAGTAATGATATTGCTTCATTGTCTACGTTGCCTTTTAGGAGGATATAGTTTCCTTCCTTATCTGTTTTGATTAGATCTATTTCTGATTTTGTTTTGTCTGAGATTAGGACTGCTACTCCTGCTTTTCTTACATCAGCTGAAGCACAATATATTCTGCTCCAACTTTGACATTTATCCTGTGTGTATCTCCCCGTTTCAAATGTGTTTCTTATATGCAATATGTTGTTGGATTATTGTTTTTAATCCATGCTGCTATCCGTCTCCGTTTTATGGAAGAGTTCATTCCATTCACATTCACAGTTATGATTACAATCTGTTTATTTCCTTCCATACCTTTTCCCACCAATTGTGCTTTTAGCTCTCCCGTCTCCCTTCCCCTCCTCAGTAGTTTTCACTTTTCACCACCACCTCCTGCAGACTTCCATTTCTTCTTTTAACCCCCCTCTGTTTTGCTCCTTTTCACCCTTACTGCTTCTTCTCTCCTTTTTGGCTTCCCAATCCCTTTCTTCACCCTTACCCTCCTACTGCCTATAGAGCTAGTCACATTTATGTACTTAAGTTTTTTGTTCCCTGCTTGAACCAGATCAGATGAGAGTACCTCTCAAACAATGCTTATCTCCCTCCCCTCCTTTCCTCTACAATTTTGCACTTTTTCTGTGATGTATAATTTACCATTTTTCTGCTTCCTTCTTTTCACATCTCTTGTTACAATCCCTTCGCATACTTAAATCACATTTTTAACATGACATCATTTACTTTATACCTGTTCCCTCTATGTATGCCCCTTTTCTATTTCATAATACATGTACAGTTCTCAAGATTATCAGATATCATGTTCCCTTATAGGGAGGTAAACAGTATTCCCAACTTGAGTAATAAGTTTTTGTTTTTGGTACTTCCCCTCCCCCCCCGTTTACCTTTTCATGCATTTCTTGAGACCTGCATTTGAAGATCGAATTTTCTCTTAGGTTCTGGCCTTTTTGTCAGAAAGGTCTGGAAATCCATTACTTAGTTGAATGACCATCTCTTTGCCTGAAATGTTATGTTGAACTTTGCGGGGTAGTTAATCCTTGATATTACTCCCAACTCATTTGCCTTATGGAATATTGGATTCCCAATTCCTTCAATCTATTAATGTAGAAGCTGTAAGGTCCTTTGTGATCTTGAATGTAGCTCCTTGATATTTGAATGGTTTCTTTCTGGCTGCCTTTAGTATTTTCTCCTTCATTTGTTAGTTGTGGAATTTGTCAAGGATATTTCTTGGAGGTTTGCCTTTAGGATCACTCTCAGGAGGTGAACGGTGGATTCTTTCGATGACTATTTTGCTCTCTGGATCTAGCACTTCTGGGCAGTTTTCCTTGATGATTTCCTGAAAAATATTGTCCAGAAATTTTTTCATCATAGCTTTCTGGAAGGTCAATAATTCTTAAATTTTCTCTCCTGTATCTATTTTCCAGGTCTGTAGTTTCTCTAAGAATATACTTTACATTTTCTTGTATTTCTTCATTCTTTAGCTTTTGTTTGAATGATTCTTTCTATCTCATAGAGTCATGAGTTTCTATTTACCCAATTCTAATTTTTGTCAAATTATTTTCTTAAGCTACCTTTTGCATCTTCTTTTCCATCTGTTCAATTAGTCCTTTTAAGGAGTTATTTTCTCCAGTTAATTTTTGTACTTCTTTTTCCATTTGTGCAATTTTCCCAGTTAGGTTTTGTGCTTCCTTCTCCATTTGTTCAATTTTTCTTTTTAGAGAATCATTCTCATCTGAATTCTTTTTTAATACTTTTAAAATCATTGGCCAGTTTTGGTTCTATTTCCTTCTTCAGTTGTGCCAGGTGCGTTGTTTGTGTGTGTGAGCAGTTCATGGTCCCTTCTGAAGTTTCAGATGCAAGTACAGTCTCACCACTGACCTGTTTGGTATTTGTGTTTTGGTCTTTGTCCCCATAGAGAGATTCTATGTTTTTTCTGACCCTTCTTTTGCTTTTTCTTGTTCATGATGGCGACTGTTTGTGGTGGCTTCTGTTTCTTTCAGTTAGAAGGTGCAGAACTTGGTGTTGAGCTGACTAGTGTGAAAAAGCTAAGAGCAGGTATCGTTTTTGTTTTGTATTTCCGTGATTAGCTCTGGCATTAGCTTTTTTAAGCGTGGGCGATGGGTGGTCTGGTCATGAGAGATATCGTCAGCTGAACTGAGGAAAAGGAATGTTAGGGAATGGTGATCCCAACTACTCTGTTGTGTTCCCTTTCCCCTGGATATTAAGGCACGCCTAGGTTCCAGTGAGAGATTACTCCCCTCCTGACACTCTTCTCCTAGCACTGAGGCTTGCCTGGGTCTTAGTGCGAGTTTCCACGACACTCTCCTTCCAGGTTCCCTTCTGCCAGAGTAGGACGAATCGCCCTTAGCCATTTTCTTAGCCTCAGGTGTTATGAGACTCCTTGCTCCTTGTGCTGTACCCAATGATACAGGACATTTCTGGGGAAATAGTTTTGGTTCTTTTGAGGTCATCACTCCACCATCCCAGCTCCCAGAATTTCAAAAAGGTTACTTACAGGCATTTAATCTTTGGGTTGAAAGTCTCAGGAGCTTCTGTGGCTGATATGTGGTGCTCAGTGGCTGTCACTTGATAGGCTCTGTTAATCTCTCACCCTGAGGCTGCTCTGCTGGTTCTGACTGTTGCTGTATCAGGTCTCCTTTGGGCTCTCCCTCTACACAGCGTTGTGTGCTGTGGGCTTACCCGCGTGGACCTTCCAGTCTGTCCTGGACTGTGAATCTGCCACACTCCTACTGGATTCTGAACCTCCAAAATTTGATCAAATTTTCTTTTTATAGGCTTCTAAAGGAGATTGTCTAAGACCTTAGGCGAGTTGTTGCTCTGACTCTGCCATCTTGGCTCCGCCTCCATAAAAACATCTCTTAGGAGAGTTTTTTGTTTCTGTAAAGAGAGCATTGGAACCAATCTTTACATAAATTTTGGAAAACTCTTTTTACTGGAACTTTTCACTTCATTGTTCCTCAAAACTGCAGATGGATAAATTGAACGTGGGAACGTCAGAGTATAAAATACACAGGCAATCTTCTCCGTATCAAAGGAGTGGCTAGATTGTGGCTTCAGGTACATAAAGAGAAGTGTTGCATAGAGCACAACTACCACCGTGAGATGAGAATCACAGGTGGACAAGGCTTTATGCCGGCCTTCAGTAGAGTTCATCCTGAGGTTGACCACAAGAATGAGCACAAAAGAGACTATGATATTCAAGATGGAATAAACCAAATTAAATGAACAAAGGCTCATAATGATTACTTCAATATCACTTTATGTCTGAGCATACAGTGGATAATAAATGAAGACTCTCACCGTAGAAATTCTGTATTACATTTGAATCACAGAACGGCAAGGCAAAAAGTTTGATTGTGATCAGTAGGGAGACAATGATGTTATAGATATAAAGGACAGGCACCAAGATTTTGCACACCCTATCTCACATGATTAGCATATAGCGGAGGTACTTAAAGATAGACACATAACGGTCATAGGCCATGGCTAGTAGGATGAAAACTTTACTGGACATAAACACACCAAAGAATACAAGCTGTATTGCACACTCATAAAAGGATATGTTATTTTTCTCCACCATAAAATGACCAACATTTTTGGATCAACCACTGCGAAATAACCAAGGTCAACAAATGACAGATGCCTAAGGAAAAAGTACATGGGACTTTGGATGTAGGAATCCACCCTGGTCAGTACGATTAAGCCTAGATTCCCCAGAGTTGTAGACATGTAATTGAAGAAAAAGAATCCAAAGAAAGCATCCTGAAGTTTCACATGGCTTGTGATGACCAGGAGAATGAATTAAGTCACCTGGTTCCCCTTTGGTGTAATTCACCTTGATCATCTCCTCCATTCCAGAAAGATAATCTGAGAATGAACAGAAGAAGCCTTTATTGAGAACACTTTGAAGACTCATTTAAGTTTATAGTGGCTTTTGGTTTTTACATTACCAGCATTTCTCCCAATATCTCTCTTCCTCTTCCCTCCTTGAGACCCATCACATTCAAGAAATAATATTTTTACAGGTAAAAAAAAGAAAGGAAATAGAGGAAGGAAAATGAGCAGAAGTTATCAACATATCAAAATTAGTCTATTTCTTGACTCTAATTTTATTCATCTATTCTTGTTGGTCTTTACATATTTCTCTGTATTCATCATATTTGTGGTTTCTTACAAGCACAGAAATATTCTAATTTATGTACTATAATTTATTTAACTATTTCTCAACCAGGGGACATCTACTTTTTTCCCAGTTTATTTGCTATTACAAAAGGCACTGTTATAATTATTTTGATTTCATTGGGTGCTTTTTTTCTCATCACTGACATCCTTTGGAAATATGCCCAGTAGTAGAATCTTTGGTTCATGCTCTATTAACACTGCAGTTACTTTATTTCTTTAATTCCAAATAGCTTTTCAAAATGGTTGTACTAACTTATAGCTCCACCAACAATGTACTAATGTGGCTGTTTTTCCTAATCCTTCCAAGATTGATCAATAGTAACTGTTACTGTTTCCCTCCTAGTCTGATGTCGTTTGTTTTTTGTTTGTTTGGTTGGGTTTTTTTGCGTCAATAAAAGGGGAATCCACTGGTAATTTCTTAAACAGAACTATTCAGTGAATGGACTTGCCTCACTCTAAGTGAGTTGTTGAATAGACATTTGCCTAGAGGGGCAAGGTCTCCCATTAGATCTTGGGTCATCTCCAACCATCCTGATGAATATCTGGTCACTGGATTCAGATGGCCCTGGAGGAGAAGTGAGGCTGGTGACCTTGCACAGCACAGCCTCCCTTACTCAAAAAAACGTCAAGCACAAGTCATGTCATTATTTCTCTGATGGTATCGTCTTCTTTGGCAACAAAAGATGAACACAACAATAACAAGTTTTAGCGGCTAGAAACGGTTTAGATGAATTATTAAGAACTTTCCTACCATATTACAATATATTCATATCATATATCACATCATATGACATATAGCATCACTTATCATATCATATATCAAATACTTTTTCACAAATAGAAAAGGGACTGAAGATTTATTTTACAAAATTATGAATAAATCAAGATGTTCTCTAATCCCAAGTGTTAGGATGTGATAATGTTACGAATAACTTCTAAAATATCTTGGATAGTCAGTGAGTAGAAGGATTATACTGACGCAGGTAGACTATATGAGAGCACCAAAAATAAAATTATATAAACATTTCTAGAAAAGTCACCACATCACTGGTGCTAGCTCTGACCAATATCACAGAAGTTTTATTGCAACCAGAAAAATCAAATAGTTTTTGTCAAGGAACATTTATCACCAAAAGGGTATAAAAGCACAGGAATCTTTAGGTCTAGTACATATAACTGGTTATGTTCATCAAAAAAAAGCTTAATGTGTTTGTTTTTAAAACTTTTTTTAAGGGGGGAAGAGTCAAGATGGCCGAGCATAAAGACGCACATGTACAAGCGCTTCCCCCATAGCCTATAAAATACCTGTAAGGAAAGACTCCCAGCAAATTCTAGAGCAGCAAAAGCACAGAACATCACAGTGGAGGATATTTCTAGCGCAGGGTGACCTAAAAGACCGATGGTAAAAGTCTCTTGAAACTGGACATTGAGCAGAGCCTATCCCAGCCTTGGCTGCAACATGGCAGGGCTCTGGGAAGAGAATTGCAGGACTCCAGGGCGGAATTCCCAATCACAGTGGCAGAAATTCTCAGATCCCTCAACTAACAGGTACGAAAGGTCAGTTACAGGGATTTTTCAGCTGGCCAGGAAGGGAGAAGGGCCTTCCCATAACTCCGACCTCAGGCAGGGGCCACAGAAGCCTCATCAGGTGGGTGGAAGCAGCTTCCACAGTAGCTCCTACAGCAGTCTGTATCAATTGTAGGATCGTAAAACCCCTGAGGGCACTGAGCAGTTGATTCCTACTTCAGCCCTGTGTAGAGGCCCTCCTCCCACGTAATACTCCTGAGGAATTTGAGCAGCTGATCATCGTTTGACACTGAATGGTGGCCCTGCCCCTGAAGTTTATCTGAACCTCAGCCTCCAGTGCTGACTTGGCAGAAGGGGAGGTGAGGTGGTTCCGAAGACTAAAATCTATTATTCAGATTCTGGGGAAAAAATTTCTGCTTGCTCCCAGACCAGTGTACACGCTTGATTGTACCACCTTGGAGGAACTAAGAGCTTACAGATTCCCAGAGTATACCCTATTCTTGAGAAAGGATCCAAAAGTCAAGCAACTGGTTGGGAAAATGCCCAGAAAAGGGAAAAAAAATAAGACCATAGAGGGTTACTATCTTGGTGAACAGATATCTCCTCCCATCCTTCCGGATGAGGAAGAGCCATGTTTACCATCAGGGAAAGTCATAGAATTCAAGACTTCTGTACCCCAAACATCCAAAATAAATATTCAGTGGGCCCAGGACATGGAAGAGCTCAAAAAGAATTTTGAAAATCAAGTAACAGAGGGGGAGGAAAAACAGGGAAGAGAAATCAGAGATGCATGAAAAGCACGAAACGAAGGTAAACAGCTTGCTAAAGGACACCCAAAAATTCTGAAGGAAATAACATATTTAAAAATGGGCTAACTCAATTGCCAAAACATGTGCAAAAAACCAGTGAGGAGAAGAATGCTTGGAAAAGCAGAATTAGTCAAATGGAAAAGAAGGTTTATAAGCTCACTGAAGAAAATAGTTCTTTAGAAATTAGAATGGAAAAGATGGAGGCTAATGACTTTATGAGAAGCCAAGAACCACAAAACAAAACCAAAAGAATGAAAAAATGGAAGAGAATGGGAAATATCTCATGGGAAAAACAACTGACCCAGAAAATAGATCCAGGAGAGACAATTTAAAAATTATGGGACTACCTGAAAGCCTTGATCAAAAAGAGAGCCTAGGCATCATTTTTCATGAAATTATCAAGGAAAACAACCCTGATATTCTAGAATCAGGAAGGCAAAGTAAATATTGAAAAAATCCACCGATCACCTCCCAAAAGAGATCTAAAAAATGAAACGCCTGAGAAGATTGTACCCAAATTCCAGAGTTCCCAGGTCAAGGAGAAAATATTGCAAGCAGCTAGAAAGAAATAATTTGAGTATTTTTTCTGACTTTTTAAAAATGTATTATTAATTTGCCTTTTAACGTTGATTTTCACAAAATTTTGGGTTCCAAATTTTCTCCCCCTTTCTCCCCTGTCCACACCCCAACACCCCGAGCATTCTAATTGCCCTTATCACCAATCTACCCTCTCTTCTAACATCCCTACCTTCCTTTATCCCCATCGTCTCCTTTGTCCAGTGCGGCCAGATAACTTTCTATACCCCGTTACCTGTATCTCTTATTGTGTAGTACTAAGAAAAATATTCGACACTTGTTCCTAAAAAGTTGACTTCCAATTTCTCTTCACCTCTTCCTCCCCACACATTCCCTTTGGGAAGCAAGCAATTCAATATAGGCCATATCTGTGTAGTTTTGCAAATGACTTCCATAATAGTCGTGTTGTGTAAGACTAACTATATATCCCTCCATCCTATCCCACCCACCATTACTTCTGTTCTCTCTTTGGATTTTGTTGCTCCCCAAGAGGGTTGACTTCATATTGCTCCCTCCTCCCACTGCCCTCCCTTCCATCATTCCCCCACCCTACTTATCCCCTTCTCCCCCACTTTCCTGTATTGTAAGTAGGTTTTCCTACCAAAATGAGAGTGAATTTTATTCCTTCCTTTAGCCGAATGTGATGAGAGTGAGCTTCATGTTTTTCTCTCACTTCCCTCTTATTTCCTCCACTGAGAAGGCTTTTGCTTGCCTCTTTCATGAGAGATATTTTGCCCCATTCTATATCTCCACCCAATATACTTCTCTCTTACCACTTAATTTCATTTTTTAAAGAAATGATTCCATCATATTCAGTTCATTCTATACTCTCTGTCTCTCTGTCTCCTTGTGTATCTCTGTGTGTGTGTATGTGTGTATGTGTGTGTGTGTGTCTGTAATCCAACCAACTACCAGATAATGAAAAGTTTCAAGGATTACAAATATTGTCTTTCCATGTAGGAATGTAAACAGTTCAAATTTAGTAAGTCCTTTATGACTTCTCATTGCTGTTTCCCTTTTCATGCTTCTCTTCATTCTTGTGTTTGAAGGTCACATTTTCTTATCAGCTCTGGACTTTTCATCAAGAATGCTTGAAAGTCCTCTATTTCATTGAAATACCATTTCCCCCTGAAGTATTATACTCAGTTTTGCTGGGTAAGTGATTCGTGGTTTTAGTCCTAGTAACATCCTATTCCATACCCTTTGATCCCTTACTGTAGAAGCTGCTAGATCTTGTGTTATCCTGATTGTATTGCCAAAATACTTGAATTGTTTCTTTCTAGCTTCTTGCAATTTTTTCTCCTTGACCTGGGAACTCTGGAATTTGGCCACAATGTTCCTAGGAGTTTCTCTTTTTCAGCTTCCAGGAGGTGATCAGTGGATTCCTTGAATACTTATTTTCCCCTCTGGTTCTAGAATATCAGGGCACTTTTTCTTGATAATTTCTTGAAAGGTGATGTCTAGGCTCTTTTTTTGATCATGGCTGTCAGGTAGTCCCATAATGTTTAAACTATCTCTCCTGGATCTATTCTCCAGGTTAGTTTGTTTTTCCATTGAGATTTTTCACATTCTCTTCCATTTTTTCATTCTTTTGGTTTTGTTTTGTGATTTCTTGGTTTTTCATGAAGTCATTAGCCTCCATCTGTTCCATTCTAATTTTGAAAGAACTATTTTCCTCAGTGAGCTCTTGGACCTCCTTTTCCATTTGGCTAATTCTGCTTTTTAAAGCATTCTTCTCCTCATTGGCTTTTTGAAACTCTTTTTCCAATTGAGCTACCCCATTTTTGAAGGTGTTACTTTCTTCAGCATTTTTTTGGGTCTCCTTTTTAGCACGGTGCTCACCTGCTTTTCATGTTTTCTTCCATCTCTCTCATTTCTCTTCCCAGTTTTTCCTCCACCTCTCTATCTTGATTTTCAAAATCCTTTTTGAGCTCTTCCATGTCCTGGTCCCATTAAATATTTATTTTGGATGTTTGAAATACAGAATTCTTCACTTCTATGTCTTTCCCTGATGGTAACCATTGATCTTCCTCATCTGAAAAGATGGGAGGAGATATCTGTTCACCAAGAAAGTAACCTTCTGTGGTCTTACATTTTTTCCTTTTTCTCGGCGTTTTCCCAACCAGTTACTTGACTTTTGGGTCTTTGTCAAGAGTAGGGTATAATCTGGGAATCTGTGAGATATCAGTTCCTCCAAGGTGGTACAATCAGGCGTGTACTGGTCTGGACTCAGAGAAGTATTTTTGTTCCCAGAATCTTAGCAGATACCTCTCCACAGTCACTTGGCCTCCAGTTCCAAAAAGTCAGCAGTTTGGGCTATTTTTCAGATACGCTGGATGGGCAGGGCCACCACTCAGTTTGAGACAAAGACCAGCTTGGCCAGGGCCTCCACCCAGGGCTGAGGTAGAACTCAACTCTTCAATGCCTCCAGTGGTTTTTACACTCCAACAATGGAGGGTCCCTAAGTCCTGCTCTGCTGGTTCTGGGGCTGCTTCTTGCTGCTGGATCTATGGGAAGGCCGTTCTCCCTTCCTGGCCCCCTGATAAAACCCTGCAACTGACCTTTAGCACCTGTGGGCTGAGTGATCTGAGGATCCCCTGCTGTGACTGGAGATTCTGCCCCAGAGGTGTCCTCCTCCCAGAGTCTCTTCTCATCGCACCAAGCCAATTGACCAAGGCTGGACTGGGCTCTGTACCCAGCTCCTCAGCTCTGTATCTGGTGAAACTGACGTTTCCATGGCCCTTTCAGGTCTCCGTGGGGTGGAAATCTCCTCCACACTGTTGTTCTCCACTTCTGCTGCTACAACATTCGTTGAGATTCCCTCTCTACAGGTATTTAATGGGCTGTGGAAAGAACTCTGAGTAAGTGTATCTTTCTAGCCTGCCATCTTGGTTCGGACGCAATTTGAGTATTGTGGAAATACAACCAGTATAACACAAGATCTAGTACCTTCTACATCAAGGTCGAAGGGCATGGAATATGATATTCCAGAAGTCAAAGGAACTAGGACGAAAACCAAGAATAACCTACCCAGTAATCTGTGTATAATACTTCAGGGGAAAACATGGACTTTAAATGAAAGAGAAAACTTTCAAGCTTCCTTGATGAAAAGACCAGAGCTGAAAAGAAAATTTGACTTTCAAACACGAGAATCAGGAGAATCGTCTCCCAAACACTGAGCTAGCTCTGGCAATGCATGTATCAACATCATTATCGATGTGTACATCCCTGGAAAGTTTACCACCAAGAGTCTTCACAGTCCCATAGCAAGACTGAATCCAAAGAACTGGTGATGACTCAACATGCAGTGGATAGGTTTGGCGTTTTCAGTGTGTAACCAAGCTCTAAGCACTGCACATGCCTACTTCAACTTCCTTCATGCCATCGGACCAAATCATTCTCATCCACCCATTGCACAAGAGGAAGTCTTCGCATGCTTGGGATAGAAACTCAGCAACAAGTTTTAGATCCCTCAGTTGCTACCAAACAGTTTTAGCCTCTCTACACAATTGGTTTCCTCGGGTCTGCTGCACATGCTACAGTTTTTTGGAGCCACAGAGAGTGAGGTGGAACATGTGGACAATAAAGGTGGAAAGAAGCCATTAAAAGTATTTGGCAACCCTTACACCAGAGATACAAGACTTCCATGAGCAGACTCTACATCTCATATCCTTGTATAAGTCACCTGAAGTATATTGTTCACATAACAACAGTCATTAAACAAGAGATGAGTCCTTTCTGGAAAGTAATTTGCAATTACGCAAATAAAAGGATGAAAATGCCCATGACCACTAATGTACAAATTCCTATTTACCTCAGGAAATTAATGGGAAAAAATGCATCCAGATACACAGAAATATTTGAAGCAGTAGCTATTTCTTTCTCTTTTTTAGGTTACAACAAAGAATTGAGATATAGTAGAATGTAGTGATATCTCAATGTATGGAGTATTACTACACTGTAAGAGAAGAGGAATGTGATAAACATAAGGAAGTATGGTAAATTTTACATGAATTAATGCAAAGTGAAGTAAGCAGAGCCAACAAAACAACATTCATTAACTATAACAACCTACAAGAACAAAAATCAGGAAAAAACTAAAAATAAATGTTACAGAATTATAAAGAACAAGCGCAGTAGCAAAGAAGAGATGTATGAAACTTATCCTCCCATTCCTTTGCAGAGGTGGAGGGTACTCATATCTGGATTAATGCATAAAATATAAGATGTTTGAAATGAATGTATTGGTTTTACTGATTTTTTTTTTCTATTCTTTCACTTTTTGTTTATAAAAACAATCTCTGGAGGGGAGAAGTCAAGATGGCGGGGTAGAAAGATGCATATGTGCTAGCTCCTAACCCACAGCCCATAAAATACCTGAAAAGAAGAACTCCCAACAAATTCTGGAGTAGCAGAAGCCAGAGGAGAACGGACTGGAAGAGATATCTGTTCCAGAGACACCTGAAAAACTGACACCAAAGGTCCGTCGCACACTGGACCAGAAGCAGAGCCCAGCCCTGCCTTGGCCACAGCACCAGAGGGAGGAGATCCGAGCAGGCTTCAGGGACAGAATCTCCAGTGGCCTCATAGGTCCCTTCACCCACAGACGCCAAAGGCCAATGAGAGGGTCTTTTCTGCTTGCCAAGAGGGGAGCAGGGTGTCCCGATAACTCAGAACCTCTCTGATGGCAAGGGGTGGACAGGGGCACCCAAAGAAGGTGGGAGCTCCGATTCGTTGTTGAAAGTATCCACATACATCTCCAGAAGGAAGCAAGACCCGTGTGGCTGCCCTGCCCCCAACTGAGCACCTGAATTTAATCTCATACTGAATAGCAGCCCTGCCCCTAATGAAAGCCCTGAGGCTGGGAAACAGCATTTAAGTCTCAGCACCCAAACACTAGCTGGGAAGAACTGGAGGTCAGGTGGGTGTGGAGAGGAACCTCAGAAGTCAAATAACTCCCTGTGAAAATACCCAGAAAAGGGAAAAAAATAAGACCAAAGAAGGTCACTTTCCTGGTGAACACATATCTCCTGCGATTCTTTCAGATGAGGAACAAAAATGCTTACCACCAGAGAAAGACATAGAAGTCAAGGCTGATGTATACCAAACATCAGAAATAAATATTCAATGGGCTTAGGTCATGGAAGAGCTCAAAAAGTATTTTGAAAATCAAGTTAGAGAGGTGGAGGAAAAACTGGGAAGAGAAATGAGAGGGATGCAAGAAAAGCATGAAAAGCAGGTCAACACCTTGCTAAAGGACGTGGGGAGGGAGTGATTGGGAGAAGTAGGAACTCAATGTTTAGGAACAACTTCTGAGTATTGTTCTTTCTACTAGGAAATAAGAAATACAGGTAATGGGGAAAAGAAAGTTATCTGGCCCTACAGGACAAAAGAGAAGATGGGGGCAAGGGAAGGGAGGGATGATGGAAGAGAGGGCAAATTGGTGGGAGGGGAAATTAAAATGCTCCCTGTATTGGGGTGGGGGGGGTATGGGGAGAAAATTTGGAACCCAACATTTTGTGAAAATGAATGTAAAAAGGTAAATAAAGAAATTTATATTAAAAAAAAGAAGTTCAGAACGGGACAAAAATCAGACAATTTTGACGTTCTCTTGTTAAATTAAGGAATCACTTTTGAAGGAAAATATGGAAAATAATAACTCCATTTCTTATGATTTTTCCTTATTAAAATATGTAGTGAAATATTATCGTTGTCTTGGTGGTTAAGTTTGTAATTAAATATAGAAACAGAAGATATGAAATTTTTGTCCTTCAAAGTCCAGCCTGACCCAATGTTAAAGGAAAAGGAGTATAAATTCATCTATCATACATAATTTAAATGAATAATATTGTCTTAACAAAACTTTCAGTCTTTTCCATTTTATTCTATTAACATTACTCAATCCTGTATTGAATTTTATGCATTTAAAAACCGTATTATTGGGGGGAAGAGCCAAGATGGCGGAGTAGAAAGACTCATGTATGCTAGCTCCGAACCCACTGCCCACATATTTCCTGCAAAAAGAACTCCCCACAAATTCTGGAGCACTAAAAGGGGTGGAGAAACACAGTGGAAAAGATTTCCGTTCCAGAGAGCTCTGGAAAGCCATCCCCAAGGGTCCGTTGCACCCGGGAAAGCAGAGCCCACCCCTGTGTTGCCCTGGCCGCAGCCCCAGAGGAGCAGATCCGAGCAGGCTTCAGGGATGGAATCTCCAGAGGCCGCAAAGATCCCTCCGCCCACAGACGCTCCAGGTCAGTGAGAGAGACGTTTGGCATGGCCTAGAGGGGAGCGTGGTATCTCCGTGACTCGGGCCCCCACGGGAGGCAGTGGCAGAGGCTATGCCCGAGACAGCGGCTGAGGAAGCGGCAGAGGGCAGCAGAGGTGGCTGCCCAAGACTCCCAGAGCAGCAGGCAGAAGTTCAGGGCCATTACCGAAGGTCTCTGCATAAACCCGCTGAGGCAATTGAACCTGTTAGGTGACCCTGCCCCCACCCTAGCACCAGAACTTAAGCTCACATTGAATAGCAGCCGCGCCTGCCACAGAAAGCCCATTTGAATCTCAGACCCGAAGCACTAGCTGGGCGAATCTAGGCAGGGGTGGAGAGGAATCTCAGAAGTCAGGTAAGTGGCTGGGAAAATGCCCAGAAAAGGGAAGAAAAATAAAACTATAGAGAGCTTTTTTGAGCAGGTGCATATGTTCCCGCCATTCGGTTCTGACGACGAGGAAATATTCTTGCCATCAGGGAAAGACGTGGAGGGCGGGGCCTTGGTACCCCAGACATCCCAGGGGGATGTCGGGTGGGCTCAGGCCTTGGAAGAGCTCAAAAAGGACTTTGAAAAGCAAGTTAGACAGGTGGAGGAAAAACTGGGAAAAGAAATGAGAGAGATGCAAGAAAAGTATGAAAAAAGGGTCAATACCTCGGTAAAGGAGACCCAAAAAAATGCTGAAGAAAATAACGCCTTGAAAAATAGGCACACTCAATTGGGAAAAGAGCTTCAAAAAGCCAATGAGGAGAAGAATGCTTTCAAAAGCAGAATTAGCCAAATGGAAAAAGAGGTTCAAAAGCTCACTGAAGAGAATAGCTCTCTCAAAATTATAATGGAACAGATGGAGTCAATTGACTTTCTGAGAAACCAAGAAATCACCAAACAAAACAAAAAAAAAAATGAAAAAATGGAAGAGAATGTGAAAAATCTCATGGGAAAAACAACTGATCTGGAAAATATTTCCAGGAGAGACAATTTAAAAATTATGGGACTACCTGAAAGTCATGATCAAAAAAAGAGCCTAGACATCATCTTCCATGAAACTATCAAGGAAAAATGCCCTGACATTCTACAACGAGAGGGCAAAATAAGTATTTAAAGAATCCATCGATCACCACCTGGAAGAAATCCAAAAAGACAAACTCCTAGGAACATTGTGGCCAAATTCCAGAACTCCCAGGACAAGGAGAAAATCTTGCAAGGAGCTAGAAAAAACAATTCCAGTATTGTGGAAATAAAATCACGATAACGCAAGATTTAGAAGCTTCTACATTAAGGGATCGAAGGGCGTGGAATAGGATATTCCAGAAGTCAAAGGAACTAGGACTCAAACCAAGAATCACCTACCCAGAAAAACTGAGTATAATACTTCAGGGGAAAATATCGTCTTTCAGTGAAACAGAGGACTTTCAAGCATTCTTGATGAAAAAACCGGAGCTGAAAAGAAAATTTCACTTTCAAACACAAGAATGAGAAAAAGCATGAAAAAGTAAATAGCAAAGAGAAATCATAAGGGACTTACCAAAAGTGAAATGTTTACATTCCTACATGGAAAGACAATATTTGTAACTCTTAAATCTTTTCAGTATCTGAGTAGCTGGTGGGACCACACACACACACATGCACACACACACATGTACATGCATGCACCCACACACACACACACACACACACACACACACACATGCACCCACACAGAGAGACAGAGAACACAGAGTGAATTGAATAGGATGGGACCATATCTTAAAAGAAATTAAGGTAAATGGTGAGAGAGAAATGTAGTGGGAGGAAAGAGGGTGAAATGGAATGGGGTAAACTATGTCTCATTCAAGAGGCAAGCAGGAGACTTTTTAGTGGAGGGAAAAAGTGGAGAGCAGAGAAAAAAAAAGTTTACCCTTATCACTTTCGACTAAAGGAAGGAATAAAATGCACACTCATTTTGGTATGAGAACCTATCTTACAATACAGAAAAGTGGGGGAGAAGGAGATAAGCAAGGTGGGGGGGATGATGGAAGTGAGGGCAATGGAAGGAGGGAGCAATTTGAAGTCAACACTCGGGGAGGGACTGGATCAAAAGACAGAATAGAAAAAATGTTGGGCAGGATAGGCTGGAAGGAAATACAGTTAGTCTTACACAACATGACTATTATGGAAGTCATTTGCAAAACTACACAGGGCCTATATTGAATTGCCTGCCTTCCCAAAGGGAATGGGTGGGGAGGGAGGTATGGGGAGAATTTGGAACTCAAAGTTTTAGGAACAACTTTTGGGTATTTTTATTGCTACTAGGAAATAAGAAATACAGTTAATGGGGAATAGAAAGTCATCTGGCCCTACAGGACAAAAGAGAAGATGGGGACAAGAGAAGGGAGGGATGATGGAAGAGAGGGCAGATTGGCGATAGGAATAATTAGACTGCTCGGTGTATTGGAGTGGGGGGAGGGGATAAAACGGGAGAAAATTTGGAACCCAAAATTTTGTGAAAATGAATGTAAAAAGGTAAATAAATAAATTTATATTAAAGACCCCCCCGCAAAAAAAAAAAAAAACAACAACAACAACCGTATTATCAGTAGAGGTCCATCGATTTTACTAGACTGACAAATGAGACCCATGACCAAAAAGGAAAATTAAAACAAACAAACAAGGAAACAAAAAACAAACAACTTTGCATTAGTGTCTTAGCATAGCCTTTGGGATAACATTCGAATTCTACTATTACGCTTTTAAAATTCCTTACATCCTGATTCCAACCTAACTTTCCAGGTTGATCACACATGACTTTCCTTTTGGTTTTTTATGTTGCTTTCAAACTAGTTCACTTGTTATTCTCCATATCTCTTGCATCTCCTACCTCCCTACCCTGTTATAAAGCTCCTTATGCATGGGATGGTATCACCCACCCCTTATCTCCGTTTGTCTAATCCTAAGTGCCTTCACAATTCACCTCAAGTGACATTTATTTCCTTTGGAAGGTATTTTCCATCATGCCTTCCTTTCCTAGTAAACTCGCCAGAGAAAAATACCATTTTTCTGCAAGATTGAGTCTGTTTGATATTCTCATCACAGTACTCTCCTTTCCCACAATTCAACCCTGTGACAGGATGATGCGCTTCTATATAAGGAGGGGTCTGGCTAGATTTTCTACATATTTCTAAGTACACTGTTTTTGAATTTTCATTATTCCTTCATTATGGATATCTTTTTAGCATTGTTTTGTGTGTTATCTTCTCCCAAAATCGGTATCCTCAACTTACCTTTTTCAATTTGTATTTTTATTCATAGTGCTCAACATAGATCTTGTGTTACTAGAAGTTTAATACATCTTTATTGACTGCTATTACAGAATTACATAAATCAAATGTTGCTTGTAAATGAGTACTTATCACTAATATTATCCTAAATCCCTTTGGTATATTTGCTTGGTGGTGTCAGAACTGGATCCATTTGTATGGTGGAGCTTTTCCCTTAGACTTGTTAGAGAGTCACAAAACCACACAATTGTCTCATTTTTTTTCCTCTGTTCATCAGGTCCTAGCTGGCTCTTTTGTGGTGCAGAGTGCTGTCATGTATCACAGGCTGAACAAAGATAATTGCACCATTAGCTCTCCACAGAAGGAATATGAGAGGAGAGTGAGGTATAGTTGAGTTCTTTTGCAAATACGTGTTGTGGTTCCCTGCTTCCAGGAACAGAGTTTGCAATGAGGGATGGAGTGTTGAATGAGCATGGTAGGGGATAAAGATTCTTTGTTGTTACTTCATTGTGTTTTTACCTTCTTTTATTTTCTGTATCTTGGAGACAACTGGAATAGTTTTATGTTATATGAGTAATTCCTGTTTTGGAAAGGTTTGAGAAGAAGTGAGAAAATGCATACTTCTCCATCTTGTTCACTTGATGGATTATATATAATGTACAAAATTTTTCATCAGTTTTCTATGGTTCTTTTCGCCACAACTTTAACTTCTTCAGATATAAAGTTGTGGATCAAAGGCATGAGTAATGGAGTGAGTAATTTGTCAATGCAGAGTCCATCTACTTCTAGTACAGAATAATTAAGGAGACTTAGACTCCAAGTATACAAAGTTAGGGTCCAATAGAACAGAACCACTATTTCGAAGTGAGATACACGGTAAGAGAAAACTTGTGACCGAGTGCCCAAAGTTCTCTTGGGTGCAGAGCTGACACTGAATATGACTGTGAGATTGAGAGTGTAAGAAAAAAGAGAGCGAGTAGATCAAACTGAAAACAAATCGACAGAGTTATTTAAATCTGTTTCACTTGCATAGAAGACAAAATTGTCACAGGTGGAGGTTTGATTGTTTTTGTTCTGCTATAAAAGGATATATTATTTTTTTTTAATTTTCTGAAACGGACACATAAGGATCATAGTGATATTGGAGGGATAGGAAGACCAAGATGACGTCTGACATGATGAGAATCAAATATAGGGAATTACAGGAAGCAAAATCATGGTAAAAATTTTCATTGACTAATGAGAAGCTCACCATTGATGAAAAACATAAAGAGACCTAGAAGAGTTGCACATTAGTTAGTGGGAATACTATTTCCGCCCATTATCAGTATGATCTGCATTTTGGGAGAAACATCTATAGAGTACCCAAGATTAAGAAACACCATATTCCTATGGAAAATGTATGTGGTAATATACAGGAGATATGTCATAACAACGAACAAGGACTATAATTTGGTTTCGTTGTCAATAATATAGAAAAAAGAATAGCACAGTCTAGTTGAGATAGCATACATGTGGAAGGTTGCTCCCTATATATTTACCTGGAGCATTCCTTCCCCCATTTGATCTCATTTTACTGTGATGAGTTCCTCCATGGACCTCCATTTGGGGAAGGGTACAGGGTACCCAAGCTTCATTCTCCTCAGAGTTTTGCTTAGGACTCTCAGGAGTTCTCCACTATTTTAACTCCCGCACCACCACCACCTCCCCCCGCTTTTCCGGGGATTATCTTTTCTCCTAACTATCGTCTTCACTTTTCAATTTACTTTTGTGTATTTGTTTTCATTAGTCCCTCCTTGAGAGTATGAAATATCTTTCTTTCTTCTTGTATTTGCATCCCCAATACTTAGCCCTGTGTCTAGTACTTAGGGGGTGCTTAACAAATGCTTGCTCGTTTTCTTATCCTTCTACATTTTACACAGTGCCTTGGCAAACAGCAGTCACCTAATACATGTTGGTTGAATTACCTTGACTATTGGAAGATGAGACTGCTCAGGCAAGTACATATGGTACATTTGTCCATCAATGCATTGGATCAAATTATGGGGAAGAGGGTGAATTTAACTCCCAGTACTGTTTTGAGGCTGAAATGTTATAATAAATACAACATGTTTTGTAAAGTTTTACAGAATTATGCAATCTCTTGTTGATTGTTCCTGTGGTTCTATAATCATGTATTCAATTACTGTCCCATAAATTATTTCTTCTTTTGGTTAATATTAAGGGGAAAATAGATAATTTAAAAATGCATTATTAAATTACTACAGTGCATGAGGACAGTCTCTATAGCAATTTAGATCACAAGGAATTAAAGTTTGGGTAAAAATGAATGCTGGATGAGAAAGATGCCAACTATAGTTCACTTCAGAAATTAACACTGGAAAAGGAAACCATTCAGGGAATTATGGAAAGTTACTACTTTTAATGACAGAGAGCTATGAGCTAAATTAATCAGCTTTTTACTCAAACCCAAGGGAAATTATTCATGGGGGACTAGAAGGAAGGCTGCAATTCCCAAGAAAAAAGCATAGTGATTAAAAGGAAAAAAAAATATCCGTGACAGTCTATTCTTACCACATTTCACATCTCATCACAAGGCCATTGAAAAACATACCCTTCTCTTTATTTCCCATGCTCCTAGTCTAAGCTGAGAACAAATTGGTAAAAATTAAAATAGAATTTTTCCCCAAATCCTTTGTCACTGAAAGAAACAATATGTAAGTAAAAATTTTAATAAAACAGAACGCTAGCTCATCCAGAATGGTTCATTTTAAAAACAGAACTCTCCCTCTTCTCTCGCTTACCTCTGTGTCTCTTTCCATCTGTCTCTCTATCTTTCTAACTTTGTCTTTTTCTCCTTCGTCCTACACACATACACATACAGACACAGACACACACACATACATACACACACACGCACACGGTTTCCAAATTTTTAGTGGAATTTTAAAGTTATGGAAATGTAAACGTGCACTAGAGTTTTTCAGATTTACTGTCAGATCTTTCAGCTTACCACAATCCTGATTGTTTCTGTTATTATTCCAATTTACATCGAAGAAACTGAAAGTGAAAACAGTTAAGTCACTTGGCAAGGTTAAAACAGCTAATAAGTGTTAGTGTAGAATTTGAACTCAGTTTTTCTAGTATTCAGCTTTCACATTCTATTCACTACCTAGCTAAGCTTCCTCGTAAGATGAAGTTGATAATGTGATTTAAAAATATTTGGGATATATTAAGGTCCCAAACTTGGGTAAAAACCTTCAATTTTACTAGTCCAAAACGGAACTGAAGGAATATCTAGACATACAGCTCTTAGTCTGAAATAAGTGCTAGAGATGTATGTGCACTACAATATCATTATGATGGACCAGCTACGTGGTAAAGTGGATTGAATTCTGAACTTGGAGACCAGAACACTTGTTTTAGAATTCTGCATCAATCATTTATTAGTTATATTGCCTTGGACAGAGCATTTAATTTTTCTTGACCGTAGTCTACTCATCTACAAAATAGGACCAAAAATAATACCATCCTCACACTTTTTTGAGGATTAAATGAGATAACTTATGTAAAATGTTTTATACAGTTCAATGCATTTATAAATTTGTCATCATCAGTACTTCAAGAAGTCACCCAGTCAAACCAACATGTTCTCACGTTGATTTAAGACAGATACATTCTGCATGACTAGTGATTCAAGTAGCAGTAGGCAATATGTTCTAGTCAGACTATTTACTGATAAATGCACTTCATTGTAAGCTCCACATTTTGTGAAGAAGAATGAGCTAGAAAGCAATCAGAGAAGGCCAAGTGGATTGTCAAAGTTTATAGCATGGAAAGGTTAGAGAAGGCCATTTCCAAAATTTTGAATTTGACTGGGAATGGGAAGTATTATAGAAGCCTAGCAGATTTTATGTATATCACAAAGAAGAGAAAATAGATTTCCTTTTACTGCTTCTACTTCTTTTACTGCAGAATTAGGAGCAATGAGTGGCACTTCATAAGGGGAAAAGGCAATATATTAAGGAAATGCTACCTAAGATTTAGAATTAGGAAAAAGTAGAAAAGATTCCTATAGCAAGTAGTATGGTTCTTGGTCTCAGGGTACCACATAAATGGTTGAATGCCACTTGATAAGTTCATAGCAGTAGAAAGGATTTATACTCAGCATTATGGTGAATTCACTGTCTCTGATGCTTCCTAAAATTTATACTCTGTGAAATAGGAACTAGTATAAGGTCTTAACCAATTAAATGAATTACCATTTTAAGCAATTTTCTATTAAACTGATCAGAACACAATTAGAAAGTTTTCTTTGAAACGAGGTAGTGATTGGAGGTAAATTGACTAAAAGGAGAAGAGGAAAGTGTACTTTTTTTTAAATAATGGGATCTTTTTCTTCATTGTACATTAAAGAATAAATATTCATTGTTTCCTATCACTCTTTTTAGGGCACCTTGCATGTCCTTAAGTTATAGATCAAAGGGTTAATCATGGAGATGACCAGAGAGTAAAACAGAGAGGCTATTTTGGCTGTGTAGAAGTAGTGACTATTTGGGGGCTACATGTACACGAAAAGAAGAGTCCTATGTCGTATAATCACAACAGGGAGAGAATCACTGATGGAAAAGGCTTAGTGCTTACCATCAGTAGAGCTCATCCTGGGGATGACAACAAGAACAAACATGTAGGAAATGAGAAATCAGGATAGAGGAAAGCAAATTTATAGCACAAATTACTAAAAATGATTAACTATTTCTTACATATCAATGCACAGAATGGATAACAAGAGAACAGTATCAATAAAAATGTGTGATTACAATAGATTGGAAAAAGAACATAGCAAAAGGCTTAACTATGATGAGAAATGACACAAAGATGCTATGTAGTAAGGAATAAACTCAGAGACCAAACAGATGGTGTCTGACATGATGACCATAGAGATTTAAGGGCTAACAGGTAGCTGCGTAATGGCCATAAGCCATAAGAGACAGGATGAAAATTAAGGCATCATGAATTTAATAATAAAAAATGATCTGAGTTGCGTATCAGTTGGAGGAGATGTGTTTTTTCCTACTATAATACTGACGAGCATTTGTGGCCAATGACGTTGAAATTGCCAGCATCAGTAAATGCCAGGTTCCTGAGAAAAAAGCATATTGGAGTTTATAGGTGGGAATAAATCTTGGTCATGCCCAAGCTTCTAATCATGGTGACAGTGTAGATAAGGAATAAAATGAGCGAGACTTACAGCCCTGTGCAGCCTGTGAATCCAAAAAGAATAAATTCAGTCACCTGGATTACTGTGGTGAGAATGTTAGAACATATAAATTTGGTATTATACGAAATAATATGTGAATTATGGAACTATTTATGGAGGAGATAAAGAAGGGCAGAACTCTGAAAAATGTATGATAACTGACCCATCAACACTACCCATTTCATAGAATCCTATACTTTTTTTATATATTTAGTTCTAATAATTTATTTATTTAACTTTTTACATTCATTTTCACAAAATTTTGGGTTCCAAATTTTCTCCCCATTTGTACCCTCCGTAAACGCCCGTACACCGAGCATTCTAATTTCCCCTATCATCAATCAGCCCTCTTTTCTATCATCCCTCCCTTCCCTTGTCCCCATCTTCTCTTTTGTCCTGTAGGGCCAGATGACATTCTATACCCCATTAACTCTATTACTTATTTCCTAGTAGCAATAGCAATACTCGACAGTTGTTCCTAAAACTTTGAGTTCCAAATTCTCCCCATCCCTCCCTCCCCACCCATTCCCTTTGGGAAGGCAGGCAATTCAATATAGGCCCTATCTGTGTAGTTTTGCAAATGACTTCTGTAATAGTCGTGTTGTGTAAGACTAACTGTATTTCCCTCCATCTTATCCTGGCCCCCATTGTTTCTAATCTGTCTTTTGATCCTGTCCCTCCCCAAGAGAATTGACTTCAAATTGCTCCCTCCTCCCATTGCCCTCCCTTCCATCATCCCCCCCACACTGCTTATCTCCTTCTCCCCCACATTCCTGTATTGTAAGATAGGTTTTCATACCAAAATAAGTGTGCATTTTATCCCTTCATTTAGTCGAATATGATGCGATTAAACTTCATGATTTTTCTCAGCTCTCCTCTTTTTTCCTCCACTAAAAAGTCACCTGCTTGCCTCTTGAATGCGAGATAATATACCACATGCCATTTTACCCTCTCTCCTCCCACTACATTTCACTCTCACTGTTTATCTTAATTTGTTTTAACATATGATCCCATTCTATTCAATTCACGCTGTGCTCTCTGTATCTGTGTGTGAGTGCATGTGTGTGTACGTGCACACGTGTACATGTGTGTGTGCGTGTGTGTGTATGTATGTGTGTGTGTAGTCCCACCAACTACCCAGATACTGAAAAGTTTTAAGAGTTACAAATATTGTCTTTCCATGTAGGAATGTAAACAGTTCACCTTTGATAAGTGCCTTATGATTTCTCTTTGCTGTTTACTTTTTCATGCTTCTTCTCATTCTTGTGTTTGAAGGTCAAATTTTCTTTTCACCTCCGGTCTTTACATCAAGAATGCTTGAAAGTCCTCTATTTCCTTGAAAGGCCATCTTTTCCCCTGAAGAATTATACTCAGTTTTACTGGGTAGGTGATTCTTGGTTTTAGTACTAGTTCCTTTGACTTCTGGAATATCCTATTGCATGCACTTTGATCCCTTAATATAGAAGCTGCTAAATCTTGTGTTATCCTGATTTTATTTCCACAATACTGGAATTTTTTTCTTTCTAGCTGCTCGCAATATTTTCTCCTTGACCTGGGAATTCTGGAATTTGGCCACAATGTTCCTCAGAGTTTCTCTTTTTGGATCACTTTTAGGCAGTGATCGATGGATTCCTTCAATTATTATTTTGCCCTCTGGTTCTAGAATATCTTGGTAGTATTCCTTGATAATTTCCTGAAAGATGATGTCTAGGCCCTTTTTTTTGATCATGGCTTTCAGGTAGTCCCATAATTTTTAAATTGTCTCTCCAGGATCTATTTTTCAATGCGATATTTCCCATTGTCTTCCATTTTTTTCATTCTTTTGGCTTTGTTTGGTGATTTCTTGGCTTCATAGAAAGTCATTAACCTCCATCTGTTCCATTCTAATTTTGAAAGAACTATTTTCTTCAGAGAGCTTTTGATCCTCTTTTTCCATTTGGCTAATTCTGCTTTTCAAAGCATTCTCCTCCTCATCTGCTTTTTGAACCTCTTTTTGCCAATTGAGTTGCCCTAATTTTCAAGGTGATCAGCATGTTTTTGGGTCTCCTTTAGCAAAGTATTGACCCGTTTTTCATGCTTTTCTTGCATCTCTGTCATTTCTCTTCCCAGTTTTTCCCCCACCAGTCTAAATTGATTTTCAAAATGCTTTTTGAGCTCTTACATGACCTGAGCCCATTGGGTATATATTTCGGATGTTTGGGATACAGAGGCCTTGGTTTCTTTGCCTTTCCTTGTTGGTAAGCATTGTTCTTCCTCATCAAAAAGCAAAGGGGAAAACATCTGTTCACCAAGAATGTAACCTTCTATGGTCTTCTTTTTTTCCCCTTTTCTGGGCATTTTCCCAGCCAGTTGCTTGACTTCTGAGATTCCTCTGTAGCCTCGCCTAGATACACCCAGCTAGTGCTTGGGGTCTGAGATTCAAATGCTGCTCCCCAGCCTCAGGTCTTTCAGTGGTGTGCACGGCTGCTATTCAATGTGAGCTTAAGTTCTGGTGCTCAGATGGGGTCAGCGCCGCCACACGGGGCTCAGTTCCCTCAGGGGTTTTTTGCAGAGACCTTCAGTAATGGACGTGAGGCCCTGCGTGCTCTGGGAGTCTCTGTCCTCTCCTGCTTCTGCCGCTGCCTTTCTGGCTTCCTCCCGAGGGGGTCTGAGTTATGGAGACACGCCGTTCCCCTCTCGGCCAGCCCAGAAGTCTCTCTCACTGACCTCATTTGACAGGTGAGAAAACTAAGGTAGAAGTGGTTAAGTGAAATGCCTAGGGTCCCATAACTATTTCCTGGGTGGAGGGAACTTTGCGGCCGCCGGAGGTTCCTTCCCTGAATCCTGCTCAGATCTGCTTCTCTCGGGGCTGTGCGGGCAGGCCTAGGATCCACTGTTCGGCGCAAGATGGACCTTTGGTACCGGTTTTTCTGGGCTCTCTGGAACAGAAATCTCCTTCACTGCGTTGCTGCCCGCCTTTCACTGCTCCAGAGTTTGTAGGGAGTTCTTTCTACAGGAAATTTTTGGGCTGTGGATTAGGTGCAAGCTTATGTGCGTCTCTCTACTCCATTATCGTGGGTCCTCCCCAATCTTATGCATTTTTATATTGAAAAGGAAGAAAAAAATAAACAACGTCTTCACACCTTGTCCAAAAATGTCCTGGTGTATTCCTCATCTATACCTTAAGTTCTCTGTAATAAATCATAAAGACAAACCCTCCCACTAACAAGAAACCCATCAGTGATACAAAGAAAAATGTTGATAAAATATTTTCTTGAAATTTTCAGTGAGGCAACGCTTTTAACTCTGACAAAGTTCTATTAGGAACTAATTGCAGTCTGAATTTGCTGAAAGATGTCAAGAAATTCATTGAAGTTATTTGGTATTTTTAGTCAAGAAAAGCGAAGGTTTAGTATTACTTGCCATAACCTCTTCTTAGTTTCTATATAAGGAACAGATTCCTTTGCTGTCTATATGATGAAGCTGAACCTGGGCAAAATTTTGAAACATTCATTTGATACATTTTTAATAACATAAAAACATACTTATGAAATTTGTTCCTACGGTGGTACTGTGATCCACATATGTATCACAAAGGTGATTGGTCTACCAACCAACATTACTATTCAAGAATCTATACGCTTTTTTATTTCTATACATGCATTAAAATATATGTGATATTGGTCAAATAAAATTTATAATCAAATTTTTTTTGAAAACAAAAGAAAACTCCCTAATGAAGTACTAAGTCATCATGCTCTTGATGCCATTGCTCCTCTAGGAGGAAAAAAACTTTTAACTGCATCATCCTGAAATAAACACTTATATTTTACTTTAAGTTTGCAAATATGTTCTCTTTTCTTTTTCTTTCTCATAATACTGCTAGGACATGATGCTTTTATTATTCTCATTTGACAGGTGAGAAAACTAAGGTAGAAGTGGTTAAGTGAAATGCCTAGGGTCCCATAACTATTACGTGCCTGAGAATGGATTTGAATTCGACTCGTTCTGATTTTAGGCAGCTGAATGGGAAGTCAGGAAGTCCTGGATTCAAATCAGACCTCAGATATTTACTAGATATGGGACTCGTGGCCAGTCACTTAGGCCATTTTTGTCTCAGTCTTCTCATGTAAAATGACCTGAGAATGTAAGTGACAAATCATTACAGTATCTTTGTCAAGGAAACTTAAAATGGGATCACACTGAGGTGAGTATGGCTGAAAAACAAATTCCAGATTCCAGGTCTAACACTCTATCTAAGGAATTACCCATGCACCTATTTTATTGTTAGTATGTGAAAGTTAAATAGGCAGTAAGGACCTCATGTCATCATCAAATGATTCAAAATTTCTAACTGCTCAACAAGAATGGTAGGTGACCCCAGTAGGGCTTGTGGTTGGTGGAAAGAGTGAAGATATTCTCCAGTCACTGTAATTCTCTAAGTCTAAATTTTCTCTTTGGTAGCATTTTAAGAGTAACTCATATTTCTATAGGATATTTCCTTTTAGAAAATCCTTTTCTCACAACAATTCTGTAAGGCAGAAAGCGCAAATAAAATTATTATAAATTTACAAATGATGAAACCAATCTTCACAGGGACAAAATGAATATCTGTCAAGACAAACCTAGGAAATATATGAACAAAATTATAAAATACTTTCATACAGATGTTTCATGTAGACAGTTTGAAATAACATAATTGCTCATAGATAGACCAAGCTTATTTTTCATTCTTTTGTTTGAAGATGAAGAATGTCATGATGTAATGATGGCTTGACTTGTGCGTGAATTGGATGTAAGGCAGATTTGCATAAAGTCATCCAAATTGATCTACCTTCCAGAGTCATTGAAGTCAAGTGGCAATATAAAAGTCAGAAAAGATTTGAAATAGATTGGCTTGGAGTGAATGGCCTTGATGTCTGACCAAGATTTAAGCACTCTGCTATGCATGTTTCAGCTGCCTTTATGACCAGTGGAATAAATTTTTATCATCCACCCACTCCGTCTAAAACTTGGGAAGTCAGAAAATGTTTGGGATAGACATCCCCCTAACTCACCAACAGGTTTGAAATCTATTGGGTAGCCTCAACCTGATTTAATCTATTTGCCAAGATGGTTTTAACAGATTGTATCCACTGAACATTCTATACCTTCTTGGAGCTAGGTGAGAGTTGAGTGGCAAGTGGATATCAAAAGTAAAAGAATAAGGGAAGAATTTACTGAATTTATTTTCTTCATTGTTATTATTTTGATTTTTACGCATTAAAAAACACAATGGGGGTAGGAGCCAAGATGTCAGAGTAGAAAGACCCACATATGCTAGCTCCGAATCCACAGCCCATAAATTTCCTGTAAAAAGAACTCCCCACAAATTCTGGAGCAGTGGAAGCTGCACAGCAAAGCAGTGGAGATTTCCGTTCCAGAGAGCCCTGAAAAACCAACCCCAAAAGTCCATCGCACACCGAACAGGGGAGCCCAGCCTTGGCCTGCCTTGGCCGAGTGACCCTGAGAGGAGCATATCAGAGCAGGCTTCAGGGACGGAATCTCGGGCAGCCATGAAGGTCCCTCCACCCACAGGCGCATAGGTCAGTGAGAGAGACTTCTGGATTGGCCGAGAGGGGAGCGTGGTGTCTCCATAACTCAGGCCCCCTCGCGAGGCAGCGCCAGGACTCCCGGAGTAGGCAGGACCTCCGCTCAATTACTGAAGGTCTCTGCATAACCCCCCTGAGGGAACTGAGCCGGGGAGCCAGTCCTGCCCCCACCCGAGCACTATAACTTAAGCTCATATTGAATAGCAACCGTGTCCACCGCTGAAAGCCCTGAGACTGGGGAACAGCATTTGAATCTCAGACCCCAAGCAGTAGCTGAGTGGATCTAGTCGGGGTTGGAGAAATATCTCATATATCAAGTAATTGGCTCGGAAAATGCCCAGAAAAGGGAAGAGAAATAAGAACATAGAAGGTTAATTTCTTGGTGAACAGATGTTTCCACCTTTCCTTTCTGACGAGGAAGTACAATGTTTACCATAAGGGAAAGACATAGTAGCCAAGGCCTCTCTATCCCAAACATCCGAAATATATATCCAATGGGCAAGCATTGTTCTTCCTCATCAGAAATCAAAGGAGGAAACATCTGTTCCCCAAGATAGTAGCCTTCTATGGCCTTATTTTTTTTTCCCCTGTTCTGGGCATTTTCCCAGCCAGTTACTTGACTTCTGAGATTCCTGTCCACCCCTGCCTAGATCCGCCCAGCTAGTGCTTGGGGTCTGAGATTCAAATGTTGCTCCCCAGCCTTAGGGCTTTCAGCAGCGGGCATGGTTGCTATTCAATGTGACCTTAATTTCAGGTGCTCAGGTGGGGGCAGGGCTGCCTGACAAGCTCAGTTCCCTCACGGGGTTTATGTGGAGAACTTCAGTAATGGAGCTCCAGGAGCCCCTGGCCTCCTCTGGCGCTGCCTCCCGGGGGGTTCTGAGTCACGGAGACACCCCGTTCCCCTCTCAGCCAGACCAGAAGTCTCTCTCACTGATCTGTAGCGCCTGTGGGTGGAAGGACTTTCGTGGCCACCGGAGGTTCCGTCCCTAAGTCTGCTCGGATCTTCTTCTCTCAGGGCCACGTGGCCAGGGCAGCGCAGTGGTGGGCTCTGCTGTCTGATGTGCGATGGATCTTTGGTGCTGGTTTTTCAGGGTCTCTGGAACGGAAATCTCCTCCACCGCGTTGCTGTGCTGCTTGCACTGCTCCAGAATTTGTGGGGAGTTCTTTTCCCAGGAAATTTATGGGAAGTGTTTTCGGGGCTAGCATGCATAAGTCTTTCTACTCCTCCATCTTGGCTCCCTTTCCTTACTTATGTGGAAAAAAAAATCCTTCATTTGGGTTTTCACCCTGTAGTGAGACAAAACTCAGGATAAAGAATTCAAATGAATTTATTTTAAATATATCAGGGTAGAAATAATAGGAGGGGTTGATCAGCAATAGTTTCAAGGTAGCAACAGCTTTTATAGGTAACTTTAAGACAATCCAAATACGTTCACCTCAGCAAAAGGAGTTGGGCTCTTGAATCTCAGTTACTCCCTAAGGTAGCAATAATGGAGTAACTTGTAGGTAGTGGTATGTGACAGAAAAAACAGGTCAGACAGAAAGCTACAAACTTAGCACATCTGTCTCCACTAGAGCCTCCTCCAATAATCGTTTACAAGCAGTGCTGGAAACAATAGTACCTGAGTCAACATAACTGTCAACAGTTACCCATAGACATCACAAAAAATAAATTAATAGATAATCTAACAAATAAATAAATCATAAAAAACAGCAACTCAACACAACAAATAATCATATAGGTGAAATCTAGCATTATTCAGTGTGTCAGTCTTAGAGTCTTCCACTTCTTCAAATGGGGCAGGGAAGTACATTTCCTCCTTTCTCTTTCAAGGCTACCCTGATGGATTAAATTTCAAGATATTCAGGTAGGATTTGGGGATTAATTTTCCTTGCATCTATGTTGTTGTAGTCATTATATATACATATATATGTATGTATGTATGTATATATGTATGTATATATGTGTGTGTGTGTATATATATATATATATATATATATATATATATATATATATAATTTGACTGTTTTCAAAAATTTTGCTTTGGTTATTAAAAATGTCTTCTTCCTTCTCTATTTTTTGTAAGTAATCTTTCCTTACAGCATTTCAGCATTACATTCCGTTTCATGCCACAATTTGTTAGCCATCTTCCAATTGACAGTGCCTATCTTTTATTAATATATAATTTATTTATTTTCAGTTCTCAACATTCACTTCCACAAGAATTTGAATTCAAAATTTTCTTACCATCTCTACACACCCCCTCCACCGCAGGGCAGCATACAACCCATCTACCCCTTCCTCAAGTCTGTCCTCCCTTCTATTATACACCCTTCTTCCATCTCCCTTCCCCTCTATTTTTTTGTAGACCAAAATAGATCTCAATACTCCATTGCCTGTATATCTTAATTTCCATTTGCATGCTAAAACAATTTGTAACATTAATTATTGAAGCTGTGAGTTCCATATTCTCTCCCTCCCTCCTCACTCATCCTCATCGAGATAACAAGGAGTCCAATATAGGTCATACAGGTGTAAAAATGCAAAGCACTTCCATAGTATCTGTGTTGTAAAAGAACTAACAACATTTTGCTCTGTCCATTCCTGTCCTTCATTTATTCCATTCTCTTCCTTGATCTGTCCTCCCACAATAGTATTTGCTTCTGATTATCCTTTTCCCCAACTTCCTGTACCTTCTATTATCTTCCCTCTCCTATCCCCTTCATCCTTGCCTTCCTGCAGGGTAAAATAGATTTCCGTATCCAATTGAGTGTGGGTTATTTCCTCCTTAAGCCAAATCTCATGAGAGTAAGGCTCAATTATTCCTGTTCATCTTCTCCTCCATTGTAGAAGTTCTTTCTTCGCTCTTTTATGTGAGATGATTTTCAACAATCCACTTCTCCCTTTCTCTTAGTACTAGTATATTACATTCAACAGTAAATTTTATTTTTATAGTATTTTCCTTTCATATTCAGCTCACCATGTGCCCTCTATGTGTGTGTATGTATGTATTTATATGTACATACATATATACAAGTATATCTGTATGTGTACGCACATTTATATAATATATATAATATATATATATATATATATGTGTGTGTGTGTGTGTGTGTGTGTGTGTGTGTGTGTGTGTGTGTGTGTGTATTTCCTCTAACTACTCTAATACTGAAAAAGTTCTCATGAGTTACCAATAACATCTTTCCAGTCAGGAAAGCAAACACTTCACCTCTAATGAATGCCGTAAGCCTTTTCTTTATTGTTTACCTTTTCTTTTTCCTTTTGATCCCTGTATTGGAAAGTCAAATTTGCTTTTCAACTCCGGTCTTTGCAACAAGAATAGTTGGAAGTTCTCTATTTCATTGAAATTCCATTTTTCACCTAAAATATTACACTCAGTTTTGCTGGATAGGTCATTCTTTATTTTATTCCTATCTCCTTTAATCTCTGGAATATAATATTACAAGCCCTTCCATTCCTTAATGTAGAAACTTCTAAATCCTCTGTTATCCTGATTGTGTTTACACAATAAATGAATTGTTTCTTTCTGGCTCCTTGTAATATTTTCTCCTTGACTAGGAACACTGGAATTTGGTTACAATATTCCTTGGAGTTTTCCTTTAGGTTTCTCTTTCAGTAAGTGATCAGTGAATTCTTTCCATGTTTATTTTACCCTGTCATTTCAGAATATCAGGGTCGTTTTCCTTTATAATTTCTTGGAAAATGACGTCTAGGCTCCTTTTTGATCATGCCTTTCAGGTGAACCAATAATTTTTAAATTATCTCTTCTGGATCTATTTTCCAAGTCAGTTGTTTTTCCAATGAGATATTCCACATTGTCTTCTGTTTTTTTCAATCCTTTGGTTTTATTTTATAATTTCTTCGTTTTCCATAAAGTCATTAGCTTCCATCTGCTCCATTCTAATTTTTAAAGAACTGTTTTCTTTATTAAATTTTTGAAATTCCTTGTCAATTTGGCCATTTTTTGTTTTTAAAGATTCCTTCTCCTCATTGACTTTTTTGACCTCTTTTGTCAGTTGGGTTAGTCTATTTTTAAAGGTATTATTTTCTGCAGCATTTCTTTGAGTCTCCTTTGGCAAACTATTGACTCGTTTTTCATGATTTTCTTGCATCGCTCTCATTTCTCCTCCCAATTTTTCCTTCACCTCTCTTACTTGATTCTCAAAGTCCTTTTTGAACTCTTCCCTGACCAGAGAAATTTTTCGAGGTTTTGAATGTAGAAGCCTTGACTTTGATATCTTCCTCTGATGGCATGCTTTGCTCTTCTTCATCAAAAAGGATGGAATAAAGCAACTTTTCACCAAGAAAGTAACATTTTATATTCTTTACCTCCTCTTTGGGTCCATTTTTCCAGTGAATTATTTCACTTTGGAGTACTTTGTGAAGTGGAGGATATATTATCCTAGGTTTCAGAAATGTTGTGCAGTTGTTCTCTGAAATATCTCCAGGGAACTGTACGTTCTCAGTTTCTCCAAGGTGGCACACTCAAGGAAACACCTCTCCTGGATTGGGCTTTGTTCTGTGATCAACCACAGACTCTCTATTCTGCCCTGGAACTGAGAGTAGGATTCTCTCTCCCCAGCCCTTACCCGCTCCAACAAGTCAGTGCTCCTCCTCACCCCAGGATCACCAAAACTCAGGACTTTGACCTACATTAGCTGCTCCATTTTCCCAGGGTCTTTAGGAGGAGAACTCCAAAAGTGGAACCAGCTGCTGCAGTGGCTGCTGCAAGGGTTGGGGCTGGACAGTGCTCCCCTCTCTCCGAGGTGAAACAGCTTTCTTACTGAGCTTTGAATCTGTGTTTGTGGTTTGCAAGTTGAAAAATCTGCAAACCACAGCTGCTACCCATGATTTAAGGACCTTAAACTTGCTTCTATTCCATCCTCTTTCATGGCATAGGGTGGGGTGCACTCCATTCAAGCCAAGTGCAGGAGACCCTTCCTGTCAAACTTTCAGGCTCTCTGGGACTGGAAATCTGTTTCACTCTGCCACTTTGTGGCTTCTGATGCTCTATAGAGTTCCTTAAGAGTGATCTTTAAAGGTATTTTATGGTTTATGAGGGGAAATTTAGAGCAGGTCTCTCCTTCTACTCTGAAATTTTGGCCCTGCCCCGTGTACCTACCTTTCCTCTGGGGCAGTTAGGCGGAAGAGTGGATAGAGTTCCAGGCCTGGATTAAGGAAGACTTTTCATCGTGAGTTAAAATCTGACCTCAGACACTTAATAATTGTGTGAACCTGGAGAAATCATTTAACCATGCTTGCTTCAGTTTCCTCACCTGTAAAATCATGTGGACACAGAAATCACAAACCACTCCAGTATATTTGCCAGAAAACCCCAAATGAAGTAACCTATGGTTGGAAATGACTGAAAATCAACACAAGTCTGACTTCAAAACCTGCATACTTCCCACTGTACCAATAGACAGACAAAACTGAAATGACTGATACTTTTCCTTTAGCTTCTTACGGCCACAAAAGTACCATATCGCAGGTTGTTGAATGATTCCAAACTGCAAAATGCTTTTCTTACCACAAACCTATGAAGTCACTTGTACAAGAATCATTATAATTTTTTTGATTAGGAAATTGAGGTTTAGATGGATTGAGTGACATTCCTATGTCCTCAACACATATGCCATTTCTCTTGTGTCAAAACAATTACTTTTTATGCTTGAGTGAATTAAGCCACCAACATTAGTTTCTCGGAATTTTATAGAATAAATGATGTGTTTTTAAAATATTGTTAAAAAGAACTTTTTTCTCTTCTTTCAAATTTGTTATCTGCATTCTTTTTATATCTACTGGATTTTTGAGTTCTAAATCTGTCATTTTCTCTTTCAGAACCTGTACTTCTTTAATTTAATTTAATTTGATTATTTTTTAATTAACAAGAATCTACCCCTCTCAACTCTTCCTTCATTGAAAAAACAAAAAGCAAACAAAACTGCTCTTCAAGAAATTAAAAATCCCAACATTAGCTATGTACAAACTATATATTCATATATACATGTATATATGTACACATGTATATATACTCATGCATATATGTATGTATACTTGTCTACGTATATACATGATTGACACAATTCATAGAAATATGGTTCTGTACACTGAACATACACTTCTGTGTATATAATATATATGTATGTTTATATGTTTACATATAAAGATATAAGCACATACATGTGTGCATAAATATCTGAGATTTTTTAGTTTATTCAATACTAGGCTACTCTTTTATTCTCTATTTTATGTACTTAAAATATCACACTGATTAAACTACCTAATTTTATTTAACAAGTACTAAGTTGTTTTGGTAATTGATAAAATGATTTTTACTTGTTTGGAGAGAATAGCTACTTCATCTCCTATTATAGATTCTTTTGTTGTTTTTTATTATTTCATTTTTATGATTCTCTGCTTTCTAGTTTACTTTAATATTCAATATTTATTTTAAATTATTTGTTTTAATCATCATTTTTATCCTTTTAAAAATTAATTTTTTTGTTTTCAGTTTTCAACAATCACTTCCATAAGGTTTACATTTTGTCCCTCTCCTTCCCCCTCCCTCCCCGAGATGACTTGCAATCTTATATGAGTTCTACACATACATTTATATTAAACACATTTTCACATTAGTCATATTGCATAGATGAATTGAACGACTAGGAGAAACCGAGATAAAACCAATATAAAGCAAAACATAACACAACAGAAAATGGTCTGTGAAGCATCATTTTTCTTTTTTTTTTCTTTCTTTCTTTATTTTTTTAACACAGTTTATAACAGATAAAGCAATTCAAAATTTGGTCAGGTGATACATCTTTTTTAAAGCATTTACAGTATGGACTCCCCCACAAAAAAAAAATTAAACATAAGCCAACTGAGACACAGATAATATTTATGTTGCTAACTTCACAATCTCTTGATATAATTATTTCCTCAGTACTACTAAGAATAAAAAGACCCTAACTTAATGTTGTTGGTCTAAACTTCTATGCCTAATAGCTTAATTTTAAGCAGCCTCGGATGTTCCTCGACCCATAATCTATAATTGGATAGATCTGGTATTAAGCTTACATACTTTTCGATTATAGGAAATTGTCACCAAGAGTGGAGACATTGCAGGGAAAAAATATCTCCCCAATTTCATGTCTATTCCAGGCAGGAGTAGATTGTCCACTTGTATTCAGTCAGGCTTAAAGTCTGCCAAGTATCACCGGGGAAACTGAGTCCGGAAAATCCCACCTCAGCCCATGTTGAACAGTTGCTCTCCCACTTTTCCCTTGAGATCCCCTGTGCAGTTCATACCAGCATCTCATGAGCATACTGGCATCGTGTAATGGAGGCTCGGATCACCTTTCTTGCTTCCCATAACTGGAGTTAGACGCAGAAGAACAGTCACTTAGTAGTTCCACGTCATCTAAAAATGGCAAGTTCTTATAACCAGGTTTAAAATATGATTAAAGTGTCACTCTGGCTAAGGAACTTCTTTTAGGCAAGTCTTAAGTGGCTTACATGACTTTCTATACATGTTATACTTCCTGATTAAATGGCAATCATAAAATCAAATTTACTATTAAAACCTTGACTTGTCCATCAATGCCAAATTTTGTCAGAGGTTACCTTCCTCTTGGATAGTTAGGCTAAAATTCTTTTCTCTAAACCAAAGATGCCATTGATTTATTCTCTGTAAGTAATTCAGTGGATTGTTTCAATACTATTTACTTATACCTCACTTTGTAACATGACCAATTTTTGTCCCCATCATCCCCCTCCCCCCACTTCCTAATACCTTGTATTCTGGTTGCTCCTTCCCTCAATGTACCCTTCCCATCATACCCCACCCCTGTCCTATCCCCATCTTCCTGCTTTTCTTGCAGGGCAAGATAAATTTCCATACCCCTATACCTGTAATTCTTATTTCCCGATTATAAGGTGTCCCGTCCACCGGGACTCAGTTATTCGGGGGGTCGAGGGGAACCCAGCCTGAAAGAGAAACGGGCGAGAAAAGGAGCGAGACCAAGCAAATTTTTGTCAAGGTCTGATTTTATTGAGCTCAGGGTACAGCTTATATAGCAAGGTGAAAGCTTAGCCTTAGCAACAGTGGATTCTTGTCATCATCTTATTGGTGGGGGAAGCTGCTCTGTCACTATTCTATTGGTGGAGGGGTGGGCTCGTAAAGGTCATCCAGGTGCAGGCTCGGAATGTTACCAAGAGGAAGTTTGGAAACCCGAGAGCCGTTACAGGGGGTGTGGTTCTCTCACGGGTGGAGGGGCACCTGGGTTTAAGGCATTTAGCCCCCTACAATAAGCAGAAAAAATTCTCACCATTCGTTTCTACTACTTTGAATTCCAACTTCTCACCCTCATCCTCTCCTCCCCAGCCCCACTAAGAAGGGAAGCAATTCAATACAGATTAAACATTTGTTATTTCCCCCCCTAAAATTGACCTTGTCTCTTCTCAAAAGTGTTTATTTCTAGTGACTCCCTTCTCCCATTTGCCCTCCCTTTTAACATTCCCTTTACTCCACTTGTTGCCTCCGCTCGAACTTTCCTGTAGTGTGATACAAATTTTCTTATCTAATTTAGTGAACCTGTTATTCCTTCCTTCAGCCACATGTGGAGGGAGTAGCTTTATTCCCCCCTCCCCTTCTCCCTTATCTCCTCCATTGAATAAGGTTTTTCTTATCTCTTTTATGAGTCATAACCTACCCCATTCCATTACTCCCTTTCTCTTCCCAGAATTTCCCTCCTTCACACCTTAATTTTATTTTATTTTATTTTTTGTGTGTATGTGGATATCATCTTTTTCTGATATAACACATCCTGTACTCTCTAACTATGTGTATGTGTGCGTATGTGTGTACAATGTCTCCAACCACCCAAATACTGAGAAAAGATTCAAGAGTTAAAAATATTTTCTTTCCATGTAGTAATGCCAACAGTTCAGCTTTAGAGAGTCTTTTATGCTTTTTCTTCTCCCCCCCGTTTACCTTTTCATGCTTCTCTTGATTCTTGTCTTGGGAAGTCAAAATTCTTAATACACATCTGGTCTTTTCTTCAACATGAAATCTTCCAATTTTTCTCTATGACTGAATGTCCATTTTTCCCCTTGAAGTGTTATATTCAGATATGCTGAGTTGGTGATTCTTGACTTCAATCCCAGTTCCTTTGACTTCTGAAATATCCCACTCCAAAGCCTTGGTTCCCTTAATGTTGAAGCTGCCAGATCCTGTGTTATCTTGATTGTATTTCCACAGTACTCACATTGTTTCTTCCTAACTGGTTGCAGTATTTTCTCCTTTATTTGGGAACTCTGAAATTGGGCAACAATATTTCTAGGACTTTCTCTGATCGGGTTTCTTTCAGGGGGAGATCGATGATTTTTTTTTCAATATCTATTTTGCCCTCTGATTCTATAACTTCAGGGCAGCTTTCCTTGATAATTTCATGGAAGATAGTGTCCATGCTCTTTTTTTGATCGTGACTTTCAGGTATCCCAATAATTTTTAAATTATTTCTCCTGAATCTGTTTTCCAGGTCAGCTGTTTTTCCAATGATTTTTTTTCCATCATCTTTTATTTTTTTTTAAATTTTTGGTTTTCTTGACTAACATTCTTCATGATTCCCCATTCTGGTGTGTTTCTTTTTTTTTGGCAAAGATGATGTGATGATTTGCCATTTCATCATTCATCTCATTTTTTCCAGATCGGAAATTGGAGTAAATAGAGTTGAGTGACTTTCCCAGGGTTACACAGCTACGAAGAGTGAGGCTGTATTTTAATTAATCTTCCTGATTCCAAGCCCAGTGCTCTAACCATTGTGCTACCTAGCTGGCACATAGTAGACACGTGATAAATGTTGATTAGTTGATTGGACTCTCTGTATAGTTAAAGGTCACCTCACATGCTTGTAGCATTTAGTGTTAATGAAATTTTGAAATATCACAAAGCACTAAATATATTTGTAGCAAGCTCTCTGGTTGCTGGTTAGAGCAGTGCTGACCCCCTTTGTCACTAAACATGATGTAGATTTGGGTGACTGTTGTTCCACCAGAGCCTCTTTGTTGTTGTTGGGACATTTCAGTCGTTTGTGAATCATCGTCACCCCATGTGAGGTTTTCTTGGAAAAGATACTAGAGCAATTTGCCATTTCCTCCAGTAGCTCATTTCATGGATGAAGAAACTGAGCCAAACAGTGTTTAGAAACCAGCTCAGGGTCACACAGCAAGCAAATGTTTTAGGCTGCCTTTTATCAATTTTAAAATTTTGTTCTAAGAAAGAAAAATAGAGTTAGGCTGTATGCAAACGTTTATTACTTTCAAAATGGGCAGACATGCAGGTACAACTTTCAGGAGAGTTCATTTGGAAAAGAGTTCAAAGATAGAACAGTTTGGGGAGATTATATAAACATAGAGTGAAGAACTGTTTCCTCTCCCCTGACTCAGGATGCCCATGTCTTTTGTAAAGCAAAATTATAGTTTCTATAACACAAGAGAGTTCCCCAGGGCATCTGGTCTTGGGATGTCATAAATATGAGAGTATCATAACAGGATAGTGTCCATACGTAAACATTAAAAGAAAAAGTCATTAATCAATATATCATCCCATTCAAAGTGCCTGGTCCTTGTCAATAATAAGCTCCTTTTCAGTTTCATCCCACCTTGTGGCTGCTGACAGAACAAGGAGATTTCTGGGTTCACTCAGAGAGTATCACAAAAGATTTTTGCAGTTTGTTTGCAGGGTCATTTTGAAAGTATTCACAGACACAGACCATCTCCAATACAAGCATGCAGCAAGACACTACCCTTTCTTTAGGTGTTCCAGTCTTGAACATCATTTTTAATCATGTGTTAATAGAGCAAAATTAAATGGAAATAGCAAATGATTGGCTCTAAAAGAGCGTAATTAGCCAACAAGTCTGTTAGCATCATATGATTGAACATGAGTGAACAAGAGGTTTTATTAAATTAGCATAAAAACAAAGTAATAACTCTCTTCCTTTTCTCTCTCTCTCTCTCTCTCTCTCTCTCTCTCTCTCTCTCTCTCTCTCTCTCTCTCTCTCTCTCTCTGTCTCCAATTTCCCTAAGAACACAATTGCTTGTTTTGTACTCCATGGAACATCAAGAACTGGGCAGTCCTTGGCGCACACTCCCCTAGCCCAACTTGAGCTTCCTTTTATGTTTTCCTCCTCAATTAGTTTGTAAAGCCTCCGTCTTCATTTTTCTCATTTGGATCCCCAGCACTTAACACAGTTCTTGGCCCATAGAAAACATTTAAAATGCTAATTAAATTGGAGCTACCTGTGTATGTTCAATATGTATATGTGTATGTAAGTATATATGTGTATACATAGGTAGTTAAGATGGCCAGTACTTAAAGAAGTACATTTTGAGAACAAGAAATGAATTTGAACATTGTTAGGAAAAGAGGACAAAATATATTAGGGCTACACCCACTGTTTCTGTTAATATAAGTCACCGCTGGAAATAAAGGACAGCTTTATGAACCAGTCAAAATCTAGCAAAATGAATTGGAAATTTTAGGCAGGTTTTGGGTATCTTTATATATAATCTCTACTTCTTTATTTTAAGTATATTGTCATTGTGTAAATTGTATTGTTATTATACTTCTCATGTTTTGCCTCATCTATAAAAAGGAAGCAATATTTTCAGCTCTGCCTGCCTTTTGTTATGAAGATTAATAGAAATGATACATGCAAAACATTTTGAAAAACGAAAGAATTGATATACAAAGGCAAAGAATCATGTTCATCACTATTCTTCTTTTCATTATCACTTTCATAGAATTCTGTCCTACAGAAGTCACAATCTTCTTAAGAATCTTTATTCATTAATATTCTGTGGACTATTGTATAGGTGAAAACATAGCTTTTTATTTGATTTCAGTGTTCTGCATTCACTTCCATACAACTTGCTCTCCTTTTCCCTTCCTCCCCCCACCCTCCCTGACATAGAATAAAAATTTATATAGGTTCTACACATATATTCCTATTAAATACATTTTAACCTTAGTCATGTTGCATAGAATTAAAATGAATAGGAGAAATCATAAACAAATCTAAACGTAACACAAAAGAAAATGGTGTGCTACATTCTGCCCTCGAATTCCATAGTTCTTTCTCTGGATGTGAAGGGAATTTTGTCTTAAGAGACCATTTGGAATATTTTAAGTCCTTGCATTGCAATGAAGCTCTATGTCTACCAGAAAAAAATGGTCGCACATTGTGGTTATTGCTGTGTACAAAATTTTCCTGGTTCTGCTCCTTTTGCTCAACATCAGTTCATTTAAGTCTTTCCAGGCCTCTCTGAAGTTTTCCTGTTCATCATTTCTTACAGGAAAATAGTATTCCATTACATGCATATGAAACAACTTATTCAGTCATTCAACAATTGATGGGCATCCCCCTGATTTCCAGTTTCTGGCTACCACAAAGACTGCTACAAATATTTTTGTACATATGGGACCCTTTCTTATATTTATGATCTTTTGGGGATACAGTTCTAGGTATAGTATTGTAGGATCAAAAGGTATGCACATTTTTGTAGTCCTTTGGGCAGAATGATTGGATCACCTCACAGCTCCACCAACAATGAATAAATGTTCCAACTCTTCCACATCTTCTCCAACATATATCATCATTCCGTTTTGTCATGTGAGTCAGTCTGATAGGTGTGACATGTTATCTCAGAGTTGTTTTGATTTGCATCTCTCTAATCAATTGTGATTTAGAGCATTTTTTTCACATGATTATAGATAGCTTTAATTTCTTCCACTGAAAGGTGTCTGTTCATATCGTTTCGCCATGTATCAGTTGGGAAATGACTTGTACTGTTGTACATTTGACTCAGTTCTCTATGCATTTTAGAAATGGATTCTTTATCACAGACACTAAGTGGAAAAGTTCTTTCCCAGCTTTGTACTTCACTCCTAATCTTAGTTGCATTGGACTTGTTCAAAAACATTTCACTTTAATGTAATCAAAATTACCCATTTTGCACTTCATAATATTTTCTCTCTCTTATTTCGTGAAAAATTCTTGACTTCTCCATAAATCTGATTAATACACTATTCTTTGCTCCACTAATTTGTTTATAGTATCAAGTTTTATACCTATATCATGGACCCACTTATATTTTATTCTTGTGTACGATGTCAGGCATTGGTCTAAGCATAGTTCCCACAACATTGTTATCCAGTTTTCCCAACAGTTTTTGTTGAACAATGAGCTCTTGTCCCAGAAGCTTTGGTATATGGGTTGATCAAACACTAGATTGCTATATTCATTGATTACTGTGTCTTGGCTACCTAATATATTCCACTTTTCTATCCTCCTGTTTCTTATCCAGTGTTAAATGGTTTTCATAATTGCTATTTCATAATACAATTTGAGATCTGCTAGGGCTAGGTCACTTTCGCAAGCATTTTTTTAATTAGTTTCCTTGATGTTCTGGACCTTTTGTTCTTTCAGATGAATTTTGATATTCATTTTTCTATCTCTACAAAATAATTATCCGATAGTTTGAATATCGCACTGAAGAAGTAAACGAATTTAGGTAGAATTGTCATTTTTATTACGTTGACTCGGCCCACCCGCACGCAACTAATGTTTTTCCACTTACTTAGCGTTGACTTTATTTGTGCGAAAAGTGTTTTGTAATTGTGTTCATATAGTCTCTGGGTTTGTTTTGGCAGGTAAACTCCCAAGTATTTTCTAGTGTCTCCCCTACCTGTAAATGGGATTTCTCTTTCTATCTCTTGCTCTTGGACTTTGTTAGTAATATCGAGAAATACAGAAGATTTATGTGAGTTTATTTTGTAACCTGCCAAAGTGGTTTGCTATTTAAAGTAGTTTTGTACTTGATTCTCTGGGATTCTTTAAGTATATCATCACATCATCTGCAAAGACTGATAACATAGTTTCTTCTGTGCCTATTTTAATTCCTTCGATTTCTTTTTCTTCTTTTATTTCTACAGTTAACATTGCTAGTAACATATTGAGTAATAGCGGTGATAATAGATATCTTTATTTCACCCCTGATCCTAATCGAAATGTATCTAACTTATCCCCACCGCATATAATGCTTGCTGAAGGTTTTGGGTAGATACTACTTACTATTTATGAAAAGTTCAATTTGTTCTTGTATTCTCCAGTGTTTTCAATAGGAAGGGTTGTCGTACTTTGTAGAAAGCTTTTTCTGTAACTGTTGAGAAAATCATGTGTTTTCTGTTAGATTTGTTGTTAATATAAACAAAAATGTTAATATTTTCCCTAATATTGAACCAGTCCTGCGATTCTGGTACAAATCCTACCTAATCGTGATGTATTAGTCTTGTGATAAGTTGTTGTACTATTTTTGCTAATATTTTATTTAAAATTTTTTATCTATATTCATTAGCGAATTTGGTGTACAATTTTCTTTTTCTGTTTTAGCTCTTCCTGGTTTAGGTTCAAAACTATATTTGCATCGTGAAAAAATTTGGGAAGATTTCTTCCCTAATTTTCACGAATAGTCTATATAGTATCGGAATTAACTGTTCTTTAAATCAGAGTAGATACAGGAAATTGTGAAAAATAGTCCTGTCTGTGGCAGGGCAATAATTACAGTTAGTTCACCTCCTGAAATCCAAAGAATATTTTCATTCTGAGTTTTCCACATACAGATTTCTTTTCTATTGGTTAATGAATAAAAGTAAGATTTTGATGCATAGTTTTGTCCACTAAGCTAAAATTTGATAAATATTCATTGCTGCTGTTCAGTTGTTTCAATCATGTGCGACTTTTCTTTACTCTTTTTAGGGTTTTCTTGGCAACGAGAATGGAGTAATTTCAGATTTCCTTCTCCAGTTCATTTTTGAAGATGAGGAAATAGAGACAAAGAGGGTTAAATTATTTATCCAAATTTATACAGATAGTAAATTTCTGAGGTCACTTTTTAAAAATTCATTGATTTACTTATATAAGCTTTTCAACATTCACTTCCACATAATCCTGAGTTCCAAATTTTCTCCCCATCTCTCACCTCCCCCCAAACCCCGTGAATTCTGATTGCCCATTCCACCAATGTGCCCTCCTTACTAACATCCCTCCCTTCCCTTATCCCCATCTTCTCTCCAGTACCGCAGGACAAGTTAACTTTCTATGCCTCATTACCAGTATTTCTCATTTCCCAATTACATGTAAAAACAATTCTCAACATTTATTCCCAAAACTTTGAGTTCCAACTTCTCTTCTTTCCTCCCTCCCCACCCATCCCTACTGAGAAGGCAAGCAATTCAACACAGGTTGTATACTTGTAGTTTTGCAGTTGACTTACATAATAATCATGCTGTGTAGGACTAACTAATTTTTCTTCATGTTATCCTGCCCCCTGTTCCTTTTATTCTCTCTTTTAACCTTGTCCCTCCCCAAGAGCGTTTACTTCTAATTGCTCCCTCCTTCCATTTACTTTCCCTTCCATAATTCCTCCCACCTTCCTTATCTACTTCTCCCCTACTTTCTTGTAGTGTACATTAGATTTTCATGCCAAATTGAGTGTGCATGTTATTCCTTCATTGAGCCAAATGTGAAGAGAGCAAGCTTCACTTATTCCCTCTCATCTCCCCTCTTTCCCTTTCCATTGGAAAAAAAAAAAACTTTTTCTTGCCTCTTCTTTGAGAGATGATTTATCCCATTTCATTTCTCCCTTTCTTCTCCCAATATACTCCTCTTTGACACTTAAACTTTATTTGTTTAGATATGATCCCTTCCTATTCAACTCACCCTTTGCTCTCTGTCTCTCTCTGTCTCTGTCTCTCTCTCTCTCTGTATACATACATATATATATATATATATATATATATATATATATATATATGTATATATGTGTGTGTGTGTGTGTGTGAGAGAGAGAGAGACTCTCTGTATACATACATACATATATATATATATATATATATATGTGTGTGTGTGTGTGTGTGTGTGTGTGTGAGAGAGAGAGAGAGAGAGAGAGAGAGAGAGAGAGAGAGAGAGAGAGAGAGAGTATAATCCCCCCAAGTACCCTGATACTAAGAAAATTTCAATACTTACAAGTATTACCTTTCCATGTAGGAAAGAAAATAGTTCAACTTTAGTAAGTCCCTTGTGATTTCTATTTCATGTTTACCCTTTCATGCTTCTCTTGATTCTTGTGTTCGAAAGTGAAATTTTCTTTGTAGCTCTTGTATTTTCATCAAGATTTCTTGAAAGTTCTCTATTTTATTGAATGACCATTTCCCCCCTGAAGTATTATACTCAGTTTTCGTGGGTAGGTGATTCTTGGTTTTAATCGTAGTTCCTTTGACTTCTGGGATATCGTATAGAAAGCCCTTCAATTCCTTAATGCAGTAGCTGATAGAACTTGTGTTATCTTGATTTTATTTCCACAACACTCGAATTGTTTCTTTCTAGCTCCTTGAGATATTTTCTCCTTCACCTGAGAAGTCTGGAATTTGGCTACAATATTCCTAGGAGTTTCTCTTTTGTTGTCTCAGGAGGTTGGTGAATTTTTTCAGTATTTATTTTACACTTTGGTTCCAGAATATCAGCGCACTTTTCCTTGATAATTTCATGAAATATGATGCCTAGGCTCTTTTTCTTATCATGGCTTTCAGGTAGTTGCATAATTTTTAAATTGTCTCTCCTTGATCTATTTTGCTAGTCAGTTGTTTCTCCAATGAGATATTTCACATTATATCCCATTTTTTTTTCATCTATTTGGTTTGTTTTGTAATTTCTTATTTTCTCATAAGGTCATTAACTTCCATCTCTTCCATTCTAATTTTTGATGAACTATTGTCTTCAGTGAGTTTTTGAACCTCCTTTTCCATTTGCCTAATTCTGCTTTTTAAAGCCTTCTTATCTTTATTGGCTTTTTGGACCTCTTTTGCCAGTTGAGTTAGCCTACTTATAAAGGTGTTATTTTCTTCAACTTTTTGGGGGTTCTGCTTTTGGAAACTGTTGTCTTCCTTTTCCATATTTTCTTGCATTGGTCTCATTTCTCTTCCAAATTTTTTCACTACCTCTCTTCCTTGATTTTCAAAGTACTTTTTGAGCTCTTCTGTGGGCTGGGACAATTGCATATTTATTTTGGAGCTTTTGGACGCAGAAGCCCTGACTTGTATGTCTTCCCCTGATGGTAAGCATTGTTCTTCCTCATCTGAAAGGATAGTCGAGAATACCTGTTCACCAAGTAAGCAACCTTATATATTCTTATTTTTCCCCTTTTTAGGGCATTTTTTCAAATAATTACTTGACTTTTGTTTCCTGTGACAAGAGCAGGGTATCCCCTGAGGATCTATAAGTTCTCAGTTCCTCCAAGGTGACACAATCAAGGGAGAGGTGTTTACTCCCTGGCGTGGCTCGAGGCTGAGTTCAGATAAGCTCTTCAATTCCCCTAGGCACTTTAGGTGGGGGTGGGACTCTCATTCAGGGCTGAGGTTCAGATCAACTGTTGAGTTCCCCCAGGAGATTTACACTGAGCCCTCCAAGAAGGAAAAATTGATGCTGGCTGCTGCCTGCTGGGACTACAGCCAAACACCACAGCCCCCACCACTGCTGCTGCTGCCCAAGGTGAAAAAGCCTTCCTTGTCAAGAAGTTGAAAAGCCCTCTCACTGACCTTTGAAGCTGACCTTGGTGCGTGTGGGCTGAGGGATCTGAGAACCCCTGCTGCTGGGAATTTTGCCCTGAAATCCTGCTTCTCACAGCACTGCACGGCTCACACTGTGCTGTGTTCTGTTTTGTGTCCAGCATGACAGACCCCTCATTGCATCCCAGCCCTCCTGGCACCCCTCCAGGACATCTTGTGCTGGAAATCCCCTCCACTCCATCATTTCGTGGCCTCTGCTGCTCCAGAACTCATTGAGAGTCTTTCTTCAAAGGTATTTTATGGGCAATGTGGGAAGAGTTAGGGAATGTGCATCTTTCCACTCCACCATCTTGGTTCCACCCTCTGAGGCTATTTTTAAACTCAGGAAGGTGATCTTTCCTCACTCCAGGCCTGGTACTCTATCCAGTGTATCATATAGCTGCCACATTATTAATTTACTGTCAAATTTGTGCAAGTATAGATTATACTATTTTTTCCCCATTCCCATTCCCTATTCTAGTCTGCATTGAGTAGTAAACCCTTTCTCCTTAAGGAAAATGTTGGCACAATATATGTTAATCTTCATCTTGTGCTGAAATCTCTCTCTTTCTAAATTGGTAGAGATATTAGATTGAATCACCACAGTTAATGGAATATGTGTAACAATAATAATTTAGATAAAAATCACATTAATCTGTATGTTGGGAAAAACTATTCCAATCTATTTCTGTCACTTTAAAAATATAACCTCATGTGACAGGCTAAAGAGAAATGTAATAAAACAAACAATGAAACAAATGAATATGTAAATAAAGCTCAATATTTAACATAAATATTTTGGACTCTCTAAATTTATCATCGAACCTTAAATTTGTCATCAAATCATTAATCGTTCTTCCTTCAATTTGCACCTGGACTTGAGATTCTCCTCACTAACCATGTCTCTTCCTCTCCTCCAGAGAAATAGCAAGAGTACCTTTTGTTTACCTATTCTTCTATTGATGTTGTTTTCTTTACTTTAATGTTACTAATTGTTCTTTGTGCTGGCCCCTTGCCCCCCTCCCCGCCCCCGCCATAAACAGACTTTGGAGCCTCTCTCACAAAAACGTAGAGCTTAACCAAAAAAAAAAAAATTGTCATGTAAGAAAATGCATAACTCATTCATCACATAGACTATCATTTCCATGAGAAGAGGAAGCATATATGTTTCAATGTCAGACAGCATATTAATTACTGATCTACACTCTTTCAAAAGAGTTATACTCAAGTAATTTCTAACAGGAGGATTTAAATGTAAAGTTACCAACACGGGTGTATTGCTTTCCTTCTCCATATTGTTTTTAATGCTCTTCTCTTAAATTTTTGCTCGCCAGGATTTTGAAATTATGCTTCACAATTATAAGTAATTGACTGCTTAGGAGTAGCACCCAAATATGTGTATTATTAATATAAGAAGTCACTCTAATGTTATTGGTGGAGATATAAGGAAGTTCATTCCAGATCCATAATTATAGAAATAAAATAACTATTTGTTTCAGTGTTTTATTATTTTCCACAGTCTTTACATATATTACTTCTTTCAATGAGCAAAATTCACTGTGATATAAGGGAAATTATGACCTCCTTTTTACCAGGGAGATAATAGTGTGTCAGAGTATTTAAATGACTTGACAAGATTCCTAATTCTAGCCAGTATTCAAAAGAGCATTGTATCCCAGACTTTCCTGTCTTCCACGACAGCAATCTTAGCCTAGTAAGAAGCAACTTAAATAATTGGCTGAGGAATAAAAGAGAACGCAAAGAAAAGAGATCAGTTTAGTCACTGAAATGAAAAGTCTCCAGTGAAAAAATATTGCTACCTTGAAAAATTAGAAAAAAACACAATTTTCATATATTTCTGAGAAAAATATTGATGTTCAAAACATTTGAAATAGTTATATAAAGATAATACCAAGGTATCTTTTTCACACATGGATGGGAATTCTAATAATGTGATCATATTGTATATACAGGATAAGAATTGTAAATTGTCATTAACTATCAAAAATATTACTAATAAGATAAATGAAAATTGGAATTCTGGGTGTGTTTTCACTAATTACAAAGTAGCTAATATGATAAAAATTAGAAGTATTCAAGTTTTGTGTTTCTTTGAGAATACAAACACACAACTTTCCCGTTACTGGATCTATTAACATCTAAATAATCTGAGAAATTATTTGGAATTATGCAACAAATGTCAGTGAATTATTTATATTTTTGGATCAGCAATGTCACTAGTTTGACTTTAAAGAAGTCAATGACGGAAGAGTCATGCAGAAAGAAAATATTGGAGGAGTCAAGAGGGTGGAGTAGAAAGACTCACATATGCTATCTCTGAATCCACAGCCCATAAATTTCCTGTAAAAAGAACTCCACACAAAATCTGGAGCAGTGGAACCCGCGGAGAAACACAGTGGAAGAGATTTCTGTTCCAGTGAGACCTGGACAACTGTCCCCAGGGGTCGGTCATGCTCCGGACAGTGGAGCCCACCCCTGCGCTGCCCTGACTATGGAGCCATCTCCTGGCCACACCACGAGAGGAGCCCGAGAGGAGCAGATCCGAGCAGGCTTCAGGGACAGAACCTCCGGTGGACGCAAAGGCCCCTCCGCCCACAGGTGCTCCAGGTCAGTGAGAGAGACGTGTGGGCTGGCTGAAAGGGGAGAAGGGTGTCTCCGTGACTCGGGCCCCCTCGGGAGGTAGCAGCAGAGGGTGCAGCAGAGGCAGTGGTGGCCTGGGACTGCCAGAGCAGGCAGGAATTCAGGGTCATTACCAAAGGTCTCTGCACAAACCTACTGAGGAAACTGAGCCTGGTGGGTGTCCTTGTGCCCCTCTGAGCAGCAGAACTTAAGCTTATATTGCATAGTGGCCACACCCGCCACGGAATGCTCTGAGGCTGGGGAGGAACATTTGAATCTCAGACCCCAAGATCTAGCTGGGAGGATCTAGGAGGAGGTGGACAGGAATCTCCGAAGTCAAGTAACTGGCTGGGAAAATGCACAGAAAAGGGAAGAGAAATAAGACAATAGAAAGTTACTTTCTTGGGGTACAGTTGTTCCCGCCTTTCATTTCTGATGTCGAGGAACAATTCTTATCATCAGGGAAAGATGTGGAGGTCGGGGCCTCTGTATCCCAGACACCCGAGGAGGATGTCCGGTGGGCTCAGGCTATGGAAGATCTCAAAAAGGATTTTGAAAATCAAGTTAGACAGGTGGAGGAAAAACTGGGAAGAGAAATGAGAGAGATGTAAGAAAAGCATGAAAAACGGGTCAATATCTTGTTAAAGGAGACCAAAAAAAATGCTGAAAAAAATAACACCTTGAAAAATAGGCTTACTTGGGGGCGGAGTCAAGATGGCGGAGTAAAAAGACTCACGTATGTGAGCTCCGAACCCACAGCCCATGGAGTTAATGTAAGAAGAGCTCCCCACAGGTTCTGGATCACTGCAGGGTGTGCAGAAACACAGTGGAAGAGATATCCATTCCAGAGAGCCCTGGACCTCCTCAGGGTACGTAGCGCCCTGGAAAGCAGAGTCCACCCCAGCGCTGCCCTGGACATGTGGCCAAGACGAGCAGATCTGAGCAGGCTTCAGGGACGGAATCGCCGGCAGCGGAGAAGGTCCCTCCGCCCACAGACGCTACAGGTCAGTGAAAGAGACGTCTGGGCTGGACGAGAGGGGAGCAGGGTGTCTCCGTGGCTCGGGCTCCCAGGGGAGGAAGCGGTGGAGGCAGAGGCAGGGGTGGAAAGTGGCGGAGGCAGCGGCAGCCCCCAGGACTCCCCGAGGAGCAGGCAGGATCCTCATTACTGAAAGTCTCTGCATAAACCACCTAAAGGAGCTGAGCATGGGAGACGGCCCTGCCCCACCCGCTCCATTACTGAAGGTCTCTGCATGAAGTCACTGAAGGAACTGAGCCTGGGAGGCGGCTCTGCCCCCACCCCAGCACCAGAAATTAAGCTCACATTGAATAGCAGCCACGCCTGCTGCGGAAAGACCATTTGAATCTCAGACCCCAAGCACTAGCTGGTCAGATCTAGGCGTGGGTAGGTAGGAATCTCAGAAGTCAAGTAACTGGCTGGGAAAATCCCAGAAAAGGGAAGAAAAATGAGACTGTAGAGAGCTTTTTTTAGCAGATGCAAATGAACCCGCCTTTCAGATCTGATGATGAGGAAATATTCTTGCCATAAGGGAAAGAGGTGGAGGGTGGGATCGCTGTATCCCAGAAATCCCAGGGGGTTGTTGGGTGGGCTCAGGCCTTGGAAGAGCTCAAAAAGGATTTTGAAAAGCAAGTTACACAGGAGGAGGAAAAACGGGAAGAGAAATGAGAGAGATGCAAGAAAAGTATGAAAAACGGGTCAATACTTTGGTAAAGGAGACCCAAAAAATGCTGAAGAAAATAACGCCTTGAAAAATAGGCTCATTCAATTGGCAAAAGAGCTTCAAAAAGCCAATGAGGAGAAGAATACTTTCAAAAGCAGAATTAGCCAAATGGAAAAAGAGGTTCAAAAGCTCACTGAAGAGAATAGTTCTCTCAAAATTAGAATGGAACAGATGGAGTCTAATAACTTTCTGAGAAACCAAGAAATCACCAAACAAAACAAAAAGAATGAAAAAAATGGAAGAGAATGTGAAATATCTTATGGGAAAAACACCTGACCTGGAAAATAGATCCAGGAGAGACAATTTAAAAATTATGGGACTACCTGAAAGTCATGATCAAAAAAAAGAGCCTAGACATCATGTTCCATGAAATTATCAAGGAAAACTTCCCTGACATTCTACAATGAGAGAGCAAAATAATTATTGAAAGAATCCATCGATCACCACCTGAAAGTGATACAAAAAGAGAAACTCCTAGGAACATTGTGGCCAAATTCCAGAACTCCCAGGTCAAGGAGAAAATCTTGAAAGCTGCTAGAAAGAAACAATTCCAGTATTGTGGAAATACAATCAGGATAACTCGAGATCTAGCAGCTTCTACATTAAGGGATCGAAGCGCGTGGAATAGGATATTCCAGAAGTCAAAGGAACTAGGACTCAAACCAAGAATCACCTACCCACCAAAACTGAGTATAATACTTCAGGGGAAAATATGGTTTTTCAATGAAACAGAAGACTTTCAAGCATTCTTGATGAAAAGACCAGAGCTGAAAAGAAATTTTGACTTTCAAGCACAAGAATGAGAAGAAGCATGAAAAAGTAAACAGCAAAGAGAAGTCGTAAGGGACTTACCAGAAGTGAACTCTTTACATTCCTACATAGAAAGACAATATATGTAACTCTTAAAACTTTTCAGTATCTGGGTAGTTGATGGCACCACACACACACATGTACACGCATGCACACACACATATACACATGCACGCACATACAGAGACAGAGAGCACATAGTGAATTGAATAAGATGGGACCATATCTTAAAAGAAATTAAGGTAAATGGTGAGAGAGAAAGGTAGGGGGAGGAAAGAGGGTGAAATGGAATGGGTTAAATCATATATCATTTAAGAGTCAAGCAGGAGACTTCTTAGTGGAGGGAAAAAGAGGAGAGCTGAGAAAAAAAAAACAAAAAACAAGAAGTTTACCCTCATCACATTTGACTAAAGGAAGGAATAAAATGCAAGTCATTTTTTTTGTGAAAACCTATCTTACAATACAGAAAAGTGGAGGAGAAGGAGATAAGCAAGGGGGGGGATGATGGAAGGGAGGGCAATGGGAGGAGGGAGCAATTTGAAGTCAGCACTTGGGGAGGGACAGCATCAAAAGACAGAAGTGAAACAATGAGGATAGGATGGAGGGTAATTCAGTTAGTCTTACACAACACGACTATCAGGGAAGTCATTTGCAAAACTACACAGATAGGGCCTATGTTGAATTGCCTGCCTTCCCAGAGGGAATGGGTAGGGAGGGAGAGATGGGGAGAATTTGGAATTCAAAGTTTTAGGACCAACTATTTAGTATTGTTCTTGCTACTAAGAAATAAGAAATACAATTAACCGGGAATAGAAAGTCATCTGACCCTACAGAACAAAGGAGAAGATGGGGACAAGAGAAGCGAGGGGTGAAAGAAGAGAGGGAAAATTGGTGATAGGGAAAATTAGAATGCTCGGTGTATTGGGGTGTGGGGAGGGGATAAATAGGGAGAAAATTTGGAACCCAAAATTTTGTGAAAATGAATGTGAAAGGTTAAATAAATAAATTTATATTTAAAACAAAGAAATATGATACTAACCATACATATGAAATCATGCAAAACATATTTCTATATTAGTCACACAAATAATTTTTAATCCTGTTCCTGTTCTTTTGGAAAAGATTGTTGAGTGTATACGATACATGCAGAGCCTGCAATTCTGATCCCAAAATACGCCAAATCTTTAAAACCAAAGTGATTTCAATAAAACAATACTTAATACTAACATAATATAACAACATAAAATAATGATATAGCAATTTGCAATTATATTTATGGGTAAAGGGAGATCAGAATCAGGAAAAGAAGAATCATGAGTAAAACAATGCATATGGAAACAGCAACAAAATTTCAACCTGAGATTGTCATGACTAAGCTTTTGCTCATAAAATAGATATTATGAAGGCTATAGACACAGAATATCATGTGTTCATTTCTACTTGACCGAATTTTTGGACAAGTTTGCTTAAAATATCTCTTAAGTTTATCCTTTATTACATGAGACTACTTTTGGGGATGGGGGTGGGGAAAAAAGCGACATTGGGAAATACAAATGATGTGAAAATAAGAAATTATAATAAAATTTTTAAACGACAGAAACAAAAAATATATTAATAGCAATTTGTGTGAAATAGAAAAAAAATAACTAGATAAAAGGTCTTGATATTAATCCAGAAGTATTTTGTCATCAAGATGTGATGAAATGTTGTATTATAAGGTAAATTAATGTGAGGAATTAAATAAATAGGGAAAGTATTTTTCAATGTCTTCGGAGCAAATAAATACAACCAGCATGAAAGAAAGATGAAGATACAGCTAAGATCATACAAATTTCAATAACAAACTTACTCCTATAAAGACGCTGAGACATATTTCTCTCCTCTCAGTATTGTAAGTCAGGAGAACTATGGTTGTGTAGATTTGAAAAAGTTATCAGTTGTACATCTATAACCTATATCAGATTGCTAAACCTTGGACCTAAAAAAAGGAATGATAAATTTTGTCTTTGCATGTAACTTGGTAAAAGAAACCCAACTGTTTCAAAATTAATAAAACAAAATTAAATGGAAGTTATTAAATATTCTTTCTTTTGTGTTTTGTTCTCCTTACCTATTCTCTTTGTCACAAATGTTATGGAAGTGGTAATACACTTGTTACTAACAAGAATGTAACAAAAATAGTCATTACTAAATAAGAAGAAACCTAGAAAATCATTAAAAATGAAAAAAAAAAACAAGCATGACAGCAAAAGTACTGTGCATTTATTTAGCGGGGGTACAAGATGGTTTTTTTCTTTTCTGTTTATTCCTGATATATGGAAAGGTTCATTGTGAGGAGAAAGTTCATTCCTTGGGCATTTACTCCTAAATATATGAGCCTTGAGTAGTATTGTGTATTTTCCAGATTTCAGGAAGCTTCTAAATGACTGAGTACACAAACTCCTTTACAGTCAAAAATGTTTGAGGTGACCAAACAAAAGAGTTCATGCTTACCTTGTTTAGATAAGACTAAAGCATTTCCAAGTATGTTCTTTAATTAATATTGGAAATATGAACATATAATAACTAGAATCAATAAGGTACATTAATATCTTGCGAACTCTTTACATATATTATCACATCTCATCCTCACACCAGCACTTTAATTTGAGTAATAACAGGTATTTTCTTTTTACATGTTATGAGACTGGGACTCAAACAGTGCAGGCATATGTAATTTATAGTAAATCTGGGTAGGTATCTTGTGATCAGATTGGGAAATAACATAAAAGTCAATTAGCAGAGATAGTATTTCAGCTTCGAGGTAGTAGCGAGCCCTGGGAACCGTATGACCATGATGTTTTGACATTTGTTTTGGAGAGAGGAAAGAGAGGTTGGCAGGTCAATTAGGAGGCTATTGTGAAAGTCCGGGACAAGTGTGATTAGGAGATGTAACAGAGTGTCTACCTTGTGAGCAGGAAGAAGAAGCAAGTGGGAAAGATGTTCTAGCAGTAGAAATGCTAAGATGTGTCTTATGATGATGATAATTGGATCTGTAAGGTGAGAGATATTACCATTTCAAGAATAATACTGAGATGGTGAACCTTTGTGACCAAAAGTATGGTGTTATTCTCCACAGATGAGGGAAATTTTAGTGAAATATAACAAGTTCTGTCTTTAAAATGTTGAATGTTGAGGGGGAGGAGCCAAGATGGCGGAGTAGAAAGACTCACATATGCTAGTTCCTAATCCACAGCCCATAAATTTCCTGTAAAAAGAACTCCACACAAATTCTGGAGCAGTGGAAGCTGCGCAGCAATGCAGGGGAGCAGATTTCCATTCCAGAGACCCCTGAAAAACTGACCCCAAAGGTCAGTCGCACACCGGATAGCAGAGCCAAGCCCTACCCTGGCCGCGAGGCCCTGAGAGGAGCAGATTTGAGAAGGCTTAAAGGACGGAATCTCTGGCGACCACGAAAGTCCCTCCACCCACAGGCTCTACAGGTCAGTTAGAGAGACTTCAGGGCTGGCCAGGAGGGATGCAGCGGCAGAAGCAACGGTGGCCAGGGGCTCCCAAAAAAGATGGGACCCCGGATCCATTATAGAAGATCTCTACATAAAACCGCTTAGGCAAGTGAGCCTGGGAGGCGGCCCTGCCCCCATCTGAGAACCTGAACTTAATCACACATGGAGTAGCAGCTTCTAGCCAGCAGAAAGCCCTGAGGCTGGGAAGCAGCATTTGAATCCCAGACTCCAAGCACTAGTGAGGTGGGGATGGAGAGGAATCTCAGAAGTCAAGTAACTGGTTGGGAAAATGCCTAGAACAGGGGAAAAATATAAGACCACAGAAGGTTACTTTCTTGGTAAACAGATATTCCCTCCTTTCCTTTCTGATGAGGAAGAACAATGATTACCATCAGGAAAAAGACTTCCAAGTCAAGGCCTCTGAATCCCAAACATCTGAAATAGATAGCCAATGGGTTCAGGCCATGGAAGGGCTCAAAAAGTATTTGGAAAATGAAGTTAGAGACTTGGAGGAAAAACTGGGAAGAGAAATGAGAGAGATGCAAGAAAAGCATGAAAAACAGGTCAATACCTTGCTAAAGGAGACCCAAAAAAATGCCGAAAAAAATAACACCTTGGGGCAGAGTCAAGATGGTGGAATAGAAAGACGCACGTTTACGAGCTCCGGACCCACAGCCCATAGAATTAATGTAAAAAGAGATCCCCATAAGTTCTGGATCACTGAAAGGTGTGCAGAAAAAGAGTGGAAGAGATTTCCGTTCCAAAGTGCCCTGGAGAGCCATCCCCAGGGCCGTCGAGCCCCGGAAAGCAGACCACACCCCAGCGCTGCCCTGGTCGCGGCCCCAGAGAAGCTGATCCGAGCAGGCTTCAGAGACGGAAGCTCCGGCAGCCTGGAAGGTCCCTACGCCCACAGAAGCTACAGGTCTGTGACAGAGACAGCGAGCTGGCCAAGAGGGGGAGCAGAGTGTCTCCGTGACTCAGGCCCCCTCGGGAGGAAGCGGCGGAGGCAGAGGCAGGGGTCGCGGCGGAGGCAGCAGCCGGAGGCAGCGGCGGCGTGGCTGGCCACAAAGGCCTGGGACTCCCCCAAGCGCAGGCAGGATCTTCATTACTGAAAGTCTCTGCATAAACCACCTGAGGGAGCTGAGCCTGGGAGACGGCCCTGCCCCACCCGCTCCATTTCTGAAGGTCTCTGCATAAAGCCCCTGAGGGAACTGAGCCTGGGAGGCAGCCCCGCCCCCACCCACTCGCACTCTGTTACTGAAGGTCTCTGCATAAACCCCTGGGGAAACTGAGCCTGGGAGGTGGCCCTGCCCCCTTCCAGCACCAGAACTAAAGCTCACATTGAATAGCAGCGGCGCCTGCCACAGAAAGCCCATTTGAATCTCAGACCCTAAGCACTAGCTCCGCGGATCTAGGCGGGGGTGGACAGGAATCTCATAAGTCAAGTAACTGGCTGGGAAAATGCTTAGAAAAGGGAAGAAAAATAAGACTATAGAGAGTTTTCTCGAACAGATGCAAATGATCCCGACTTTCAGATCTGACGACAACGAGGACATATTCTTGCCATCAGGGAAAGACGTGGAGGGTGGGACCTCGGTACCCCAGACATCCCAGGGGGATGTCGGGTGGGCTCAGGCCTTGGAAGAGCTCAAAAAGGATTTTAAAAAGCAAGTTAGAAGGGTGGAGGAAAAACTTGGGAGAGAAATGAGAGAGATGCAAGAAAAGTATGAAAAACGGGTCAATGCCTTGGTAAAGGAGACCCAAAAAATGCTGAATAAAATAACACCTTGAAAAATAGGCTCACTCAATTGGCAAAAGAGGTTCAAAAAGCCAATGAGGAGAAGAATGCTTTCAAAAGCAGAATTAGCCAAATCAGAAAAGAGTATCAAAAGCTCACTGAAGATAATAGTTCTCTCAAAATTAGAATGGAACAGATGGAGGCTAATGACTTTCTGAGAAACCAAGAAATCACCAAACAAAACCAAAAAAATGAAAAAATGGAAAAGAATGTGAAATATCTCATGGGAAAAACAACTGACCTGGAAAATAGATCCAGGAGAGACAATTTAAAAATTATGGGACTACCTGAAAGTCATGATCAAAAAAAGAGCCTAGACATCATCTTCCATGAAATTATCGAGGAAAACTGCTCTGACATCTATAACCAGAGGGCAAAATAAGTGTTGAAAGCATCCATCGATCACCATCTGAAAGAGATCCAAAAATAGAAACTCCTAGGAACATTGTGGCCAAATTCCATAACTCCCAGCTCAAGTAGAAAATTTTGCAAGCATCTAGAAAGAAACAACTCCAGTATTGTGGAAATACAATCAGGATAACTCAAGATTTAGCAGCTTCTACATTAAGGGATTGAAGGGCGTGGAATAGGATATTCCAGAAGTCAAAGGAATTAGGACTCAAACAAAGAATCACCTACCCACCAAAACTGAGTATAATACTTCAGGGGAAAATATGGTCTTTCAATGAAACAGAGGACTTCCAAGCATTCTTGATGAAAAGACTAGAGGTGAAAAGAAAATTTGACTTGCAAGCACAAGAATGAGAAGAAGCATGAAAAAGTAAACACCAAAGAGAAGTCTTAAGGGACTTACCAGAAGTGAACTCTTTACATTCCTACATGGAAAGACAATATATGTAACTCTTAAAACTTTTCAGTATCTGGGTAGTTGGTGGGTCCATACACGTACATGAACACGCATGCATGCACACACATATACACACATGCACACACATACAGAGAAAGAGAGCACAGATTGAATTGAATAGGATGGGACCATATCTTAAAGGAAATTAAGGTAAATGGTGAGAGAGAAATGTAGTGGGAGGAAAGAGGGTGAAATTGAATGGGGTAATTATATGTCATTTAAGAGGCAAGTAGGAGACTTTTTAGTGGAGGGAAAAAGAGGAGAGCTGAGAAAAAAAAATAAACAAGAAGTTTACCCTCATCACATTTGACTAAAGGAAGGAATAAAATGCACACTCATTTTGGTATGAAAACCTATCTTACAGTATAGGAAAGCGGGGGAGAAGGAGATAAGCAAGGGGGGGATGATGGAAGGGAGGGCAAAGGGAGGAGGGAGGAATTTGAAGTCAACACTTGGGGAGGAAGAGGATCAAAAGACAGAAGAGAAACAATGAGGGGCAGGTTAGGATGGAGGGTAATTCAGTTAGTCTTACACAACACGACTATCAGAGAAGTCATTTGCAAAACTACAGAGATGTGGCCTATATTGAATTGCCTGCCTTCCCAGAGGGAATGGGTGGGAAGGGAGGGATGGGGTGAATTTGGAACTCAAAGTTTTAGGAACAAGTGTTTAGTATTGTTGTTGCTACTAAGAAATAAGACATACAGTTAATGAAGAATAGAAAGTCATCTGGCCCTACAGGAGACAAGAGAAACTGGAGACAAGAGAAGGGAGGGATGACAGAAGAGAGGGCAGATTGGAGATAGGGAAAATTAGATTGCTTGGGGTATCGAGGTGGGGGAGGGGAGAAAAGGGGAGAAAATTTAGAACCCACAATTTTGTGAAAATGAATGTAAAAATGAAACAAATAAAGAAATAAATAAATTTCCTCTCCTCAAAAAAAATAACACCTTGAAAAATAGGCTCACTCAACTGGCAAAAGAGTTTCAAAAAGGCAATGAGAAGAAGAACAGTTTCAAAAGCAGAATTAGCCAAATGGAAAATGACGTTCAAAAGCTAACTAAAGTAACTAGTTTTCTCAAAATTAGAATGGAATACATGGAGGCTAATGACGTTCTTAGAAACCAAGAAATCACTAAACAAAACCAAAAGAATGGAAAAATGGAAGATAATGTGAGATATCTCATTGGAAAATCAACTGATCTGGAGAATAGATCCAGGAGAAATAATTTAAAAATTATGGGACTGCTGGAAAGCTGTGATCAAAAAAAGAGCCTAGACATCATCTTTCATGAAATTATCAAGGAAAATTGCCTGATATTCTAGAACCAGTGGGCAAAATAAGTATTGAAAGAATCCATCGATCACCACCTGAAGGAGATACAAAAAGAGAAACTCCTAAGAACATTGTGGCCAAATTCCAGAATTCCCAGGTCAAGGAGAAAATATTGCAAGCAGGTAGAAAGAAAGAATTCAAGTATTGTGGAAATACAGTCAGGGTAACTCATGGTCTAGCAGCTTCTACATTAAGGGATCGAAGGGCATGGAATAGGATATTCCAAAAGTCAAAGGAACTAGGACTAAATCCAAGAATCACTTACCCAGCAAGAAAATATGATCTTTCAACGAAATCGGGGACTTTCAAGCATTCTTGATGAAAAGACCAGAGCTGAAAAGAAAATTTGACTTTCAATCACAAGAATGAGAAGAAGCATGAAAACGCAAACAGCAAAGAGAAGGCACTTACCAAAGTTGAACTGTTTACATTCCTACATGGAAAGACAACCATTGTAACTCTGAAAACTTTTCAGTGTCTGGGTAGTTGGTGGGATTACACATACACACACAGACACGCATACACGCTCACACACACATACACACATGCATGCACACACAGAGACAGAGAGCGCAGAGTAAATTGAGTAGGATGGGATTATATCTTAAAAGAAATTAAGGTAAACGGTGAGAGAGAAATATATTGGGGGGAGAGACGGTGAAATGGAATGGGTAAATTATCTGTCATAGAAGAGGCAAGCAGGAGACTTTTTACTGGCGGGAGAAAGAGGGGAGCTGAGAGAACAACATGTAGTTTACTCTCGTCACATTCGACTAAAGGAAGAAATAATGCACACTCATTTTGGTATGAAAACCTATCTTACAATACAGGATGGTGGGGGAGAAGGAGAAAAGCAGGGTGGGGAGATGATCGAAGGGAGGGCAATGGGTCGAGGGAGGAATTTGAAGTCAGCACTTCAAAAAGGGATGGACAGGATGAAAGGAGAATAGAAACAATGGGGGACAGGATAGGAAGAAGGGAAATATAGTTAGTCTTACACATCACGGCTCTTATCGACGTCATTTGCAAAACTGCACAGGTATGGCCCATATTGCATTGCCTGCTTTCCCAAAGTGAATGGGTGGGGAGGGAGGGATGGGGGGAATTTGGAACTCAAAGTTTTAGGAACAGCTGTTGAGTATTGTTCTTGCTACTAGAAAATAAGAAATGCAGTTAATGGGGAATAGGAAGTTATCTGGCCCTGCAGGACAAAAGAGAAGATGGGGTTAAGGCAAGGGAGGGATGATAGAAGAGAGGGTAGATTAGTCATATTGGAAATTAGAATCCTCAGTGTATTATTCTCGGGGGAGGGGACAAATGGGGAGAAAATTTGGAACCCAAAATTTTGTGAAAATGAATGTAAAAAGTTTAATAAATAAATTTATTTAAAAAATAAAAATAAGAAAATATATTAGAAGACCCAGTAATGACTATGCTAATGATAGTTGCAAAGTATCACAGTCCTTCATATTTTATTCTTATTAACATTTCTGGAATTCTAAAATTTACACCCGACACAAGTATAAGACCAACCACTTGTTGCAGAACCATGGTAATAACATTTTAAGACTGTGCGTTTTTTTACATGAAACAATCTTGAATTTTTTGAGTTTTATATTTTGAGGTAAAGATCAGTTACTCACTGGCGAATAGTATTATTTAATTGGTGGTATTAGCGTTAGTTAAGAAGCCAATACAGAAAGATTTAAAAATGAGCTAAAGGAGAAACAGGAGAGTATAGTGAATATTGAATTTGTGAGAAGGCTTCCAGCTGAGACTATTGAATGTAGCTACTTTACAGGAAAAGTGATTATTTATTGCTTTGCTGATTTACTGGAAAAAGTCTGAAATAGCTCCTGAAAGGCCAATTAATCTTGGTATTATGTGAAAAACTCTCTGGAGTATTATTCTCTTTTTTGGCTAGAGGTGAGAGAGTTTATCAGAAAGGCCTGTTTCACTGCAGAAACAGACATGAAAGGGAAAACTTGAGACTAGTAGAACAATGAAGAATGCCTTACTATTTTCAGATTGTAGGATCTTAGCAGTTTTTTGGTTAAAAGGAATTACATATATGTGTGTGTGTATGTGTGTGTGTGTGTGTGTGTGTGTGTGTGTGTGTGTGTGTGTATATATTTTTTCCAGGCAATCAGGATTAAGTGACCTGCCCAGGGTCACACAGCTAGTAAGTTTCTGAGGCTAGATTTAAACTGAAGTCTGCCGGACTCCAGAACTAATGCTCTATCTCCTGAAATCCCTAACATTCCCACAACATGTACTTTAAACAGAATTTTTCATTAATAATCAGATGCAGCCGGGGAAAACATATTAATACTCGTTGAAACTTAAAGGTATTTGTTTTGAGGGGGGGTAAAATTTTTCCTATTTCAAATGTTTGTCTAATAATCTTGTATTATACTAATCGTAGTTTTCTGGAATTTCATAATTTGTTCTTTATGAATGAAATTTTGAAATATTGACATTATAATACCTAAGACGAGTGAGAAGCCTGTGACTTGGAGGTCACATGTAGCCCTCTAGGTTCTCAAGTAAAGCCTTCTGACTGAATCTAGACCTCCTAACAAATTTGTGATAAGGCTGCATTTGAGGTAGTAGAGGGCCACATGTGGCCTCCAGTTCACAGTTTCTCCATCTCTGGTCTAGGAGTTTCAAACATAAGTTCTGTGAAAATAACTCTTTGAATTCAAAAATCAGTCCTGAAATAATTCAGTCTCCTCTGTAGAGGAAAAGGTATCTTTAACAGAGATAACGAGGGTCTTGAGTGTTGGGCACTGCCATGTATCTGAATGCATGATAGTCCCTGATGAAAATTTACAGAAAGCTTTTCATACATTCAGGAGGATAAACAGTGTTGTGGGGAATTCTGTGAAGATCAAGGGCTGATCAAGAGAGTCCAGGTACCTCTGGCAATCTAGGCAAGAAAACTCCCTTCATTTTATTTTTTTCTCTTTCAGCATCCAATTCTCCCCAAACCTTAATAAGGGAGGATAGGACATTTGAATCACTTTTGCTAGTTGAGCTTAACGGAAGTTAGTTTCTTTTTTTTTTTTTTATAGGGTAACTCGAACTCAGATTTTTAGCGTGGATCCCAGTCCAATCTAGAGGAGAGAAAAGTGTTTTAAGGCCAGCAATGCAATGACATTCCGACCTCTATCTAGGGATTTCCTTTAAGCTGCTGTCAGGATGACCTTTTGAATGAGAGGGAAATATTACATTTTATCCTAAGTCCTTCAGAGTTGTCTTGGATCATTGTATTGCTGAGAAAAGCTAATTTATTTACATTTGATCATGTTACAATATTGCTATTACTGTATATATTTTTTCTCCTCCCCATTTTACTTGTCATTAGTTGATATCTTTCCATTTTCCTTACTTCCAATTCAGTACTCTCTTTCCTACCCTATGCTGCTTCAAGATATATGTCAGGTCCAATTAATGAGCTTGTGTAGAATCTCACTTTTAAGCCAAAGACTTTTCGTGAGCACTTAAAAAAACAGCAACGTATTTTTTGCCCATTAGGTCTTTGATCGCACTGTTTCCCTTTCTTTTACCTTTTCCCTATCTCCATTTGAATTAATATTCCCCTTTCAAGGAACGATTCCAACACCTGAAATGGTTTATACCCATCATCGTCATAATCATCTTCACCATAGTTCTCACCATCCACAACAATAAACCAATAGAGTTCTTAATGGTACATGGAAATTTTGATTCCATTAATTTCTCTGATCCTCACTTATAGTAATCCTACACTTGAGTTAGTCAAAGTATTATTCCTCCCAATTTAAAGATTAGAAAATTAAAGTCCCACAGAGATAATTTTGCATTGTCTTAAGATCAAACATCTAATTAGTATCAAATTCATGCTCTCAACACAGTACTTTACAAAGTAACAACAACATTTTGGTCACTATATTAAAATATATTATTAAATTTAAAGTACTAAAGTATTCTTTGTAATTCAATAAAATACAAGGAATCTTCAAGAAATGAATTTGACTTACCAAAATGTTTGGGATTTCAGATCCTTGTCTAATTTGTGTAATTCTCTTTTACGTTGCAAAGGAGCATATTACTTAATTTTTTATTACTGTTCAGATATACACTAAATTCAAGTGAATTCCAGGGAGAAAAACTGAAAATTGACCTTTATTTCTTGTAGTTTTAGAATGAAAAAAAGCCCCAATCTTACTGCAGTGCTAGATAGTGAGTCAAAAGAAAACTCTTTCCTCTAATATTTGTGACACCTGAGGCCTACTTTGAGTCATGTAGTTAGAGTCAGATTCCCTTGAGGTTACTCAAAGCTTGAACAAACAACAAGAAATGCTTCCTTAAGAATATTTTTGCGGACTCTGGAGAACCCGCCAAAATCTTAGGTACCACATTCCTATCATTGAGCAGTTGCAAAACCAGAAATGGTTGCAAGTAGGGGAATACTATAAATTGATAAGGGAAGGGGGAAAGAAGATGGTAGATGAGATTGGAATTGACCCTGATTTGTGTGAATACACGAAGTCTTATTTCAGTTGGTTTCTGAATTCTGAGAGTGGGATAAGTAAGGAACACTTCTTGGCGGATGAGTATAGAAGAGCAGTCATTGGGATTGCAAGTTTAGAAGGCATTTTGACTATTCCCAATTTTTTTTCTTTTGTCAAAATTATGCAATGAAATTATTGCTGGGAGATATATTTATGAAGTGTAGTATTTTAAAATCTTTCAAGAAAAGTTAGTAATTGCAATAGTTATTATTTAGCATAAGTAAACAAGAACCAGGTCTTTTTTTCTCTTTCACACACAGTGGCGGAAATTGAAATTTAGAGATAAGATGAGGATGAGGATTGGTCTTAGCAACCATTGATTACAAACCCTTTCATATTGTATACATGGAAATTAATATCCACAGTGTTTAAATGATTAGGCCAAGATCTCAAAGGTAGCATAACACCAATATATGTATTGATATAAAGTTCAGCAACATTTTTTCCAATTCTAAATTGATGTTTAATATCAATACTTTAATCTTACATGAAATAAAAAAATGCTTAAGTAATTCGATTGTGTGTGTGCATGTGTGCATGTGTGTGTGTGTGTGTGTGTGTGTGTGTGTGTTTTCAGAGGAGACTTGCTTGAGGTAATTCATTTGGGTTTGGCCATGAGGCAACAGAATAGAATCAGAATGTCAGAGACAGGTGGGACCAAAAAGTTGGGATGTCATGCAGCTGACTGATGGAAACTATAGAGTACTGAAATTTGATTCATGAAGAACTGAGTTTAAATCTGGGTTTAGTCACTTACTAGCTGCTGAAAAAGTGGGTATATTAATAACACCTACATCTCAGATTTTCTAGGAGGATCAAATGAGATAATATTTTATACACTTTTAGAAACTTAAAGTGCTAAAAATGCTTGGTATTGATATTACTACTACTAACCAAAATCGTAAAATGTAGACATAGAATGATAAATTTGGAAGACATCTTCTGTCAGAGTAGATTGAGTTCTAGAATTGTAAGATCCCCTAGATTATACAACAGAGATTAATAGGGAATAATTGGAACTTAAAAATGAACTAAAATATAGTATGACAAAGGCATAAGGGGCCACATCAACCACTTATTCAAATCAGCTCCAAACTTTGTACAGAAATTCCACATCAAAATGTTTGTAAACCCCATAAATCTCACAAAACAATCTTCACAAATAATTTTCTTGGCTTATATTTCCGTCAAATTAAATTAAAAGTACAATTTTGAAACATGGAAATAAAATGACATAATATAAGCAAATATTTATTCCTTCGAAAATAATTTATATTGTTCACTTCAGTAACATAATTAATAATGGGGGGCAGAGTCAAGATGGTGGAGTATAAATACTCACGTATGCTAGCTCCGAACCCACAGCCCATGAATTTAATGTAAGAAGAGCTCCCCACAAGTTCTGTATCACTGCAGGGTGTGCAGAAACACAGTGGAAGAGATTTCCGTTCCAGAGAGCCCTGAAGAGCGGTCCCCAGGGTCCGTTGCGCCCCGGAAAGCGGACCCAACCCGACTGCTGCCCTGGCCGGGTGGCCTCAAAGAAGCAGATCTGAGCAGGCTTCAGGGACGGAACCTCCGGGGGCCGGGAAGGTCCCTCCGCACACAGACGCTACCGGTCAGTGAGAGAGACGGCTGGGCTGGACGAGAGGGAAGCGGGATGTCTGCGTGACTCGGGCCCCCTTGGGAGGAAGGGGCGGAGACAGAGGCAGGGGCAGAGGCAGCCCGGGATTCCCCTAGCAGCAGGCAGGCAAAACTTCAGGTCTCTCCATAAACCCCCTGAGGGAGCTGAGCCTGGGAGACGGCCCTGCCCCCACCCCAGCACCAGAATTAAAGCTCACATTGAATAGCAGCGGTGCCTGTCGCAGAAAGCTCATTTGATTCTCAGACCCCAAGCACTAGCTGGGCGGATCTAGGCGGGGGTGGACAGGAATCTCATAAGTCAAGTAACTGGCTGGGAAAATGCCCAGAAAAAGGAAGAAAAATAATACTATACAGAGTATTTTTAAGCAAGTGCATATGTTCCCGCCATTCGGTTCTGACGACGAGGACATATTCTTGCCATCAGGGAAAGACGTGGAGGGCGGGACCTCGGTACCCCAGACATCCCAGGGGGATGTCGGGTGAGCTCAGACCTTGGAAGAGCTAAAAAAGTACTTTGAAAAGCAAGTTAGACAGGTGGAGGAAAAAACTGGGAAAAGAAATGAGAGAGATGCAAGAAAAGTATGAAAAAAAAGGGTCAATACCTTGGTAAAGGAGACCCAAAAAAATGCTGAAGAAAATAACGCCTTGAAAAATAGGCTCACTCAATTGGCAAAAGAGGTTCAAAAAGCCAATGAGGAGAAGAATGCTTTCAAAAGCAGAATTAGCCAAATCGAAAAAGAGGCTCAAAAGCTCACTGAAGATAATAGTTCTCTCAAAATTAGAATGGAACAGATGGAGTCTAATGACTTTCTGAGAAACCAAGAAATCACCAAACAAAACCAAAAGAATGAAAAAATGGAAGAGAATGTGAAATATCTCGTGGGAAAAACACCTGACCTGGAAAATAGATCCAGGAGAGACAATTTAAAAATTATGGGACTACCTGAAAGTCATGATCAAAAAAAGAGCCTAGACATCATCTTCCATGAAACTATCGAGGAAAAATGCCCTGACATTCTACAACGAGGGGGCAAAATAAGTATTGAAAGAATCCATAGATCACCACCTGAAAGGGATCCAAAAAGAGAAACTCTTAGGAACATTGTGGCCAAATTTCAGAACTCCCAGGTCAAGGAGAAAATCCTGCAAGCATCTAGAAAGAACCAATTCCAGTATTGTGCAAATACAATCAGGATAACTCAAGATTTAGCAGCTTCTACATTAAGGGATCGAAGGGCGTGGAATAGGATATTCCAGAAGTCAAAGGAACTAGGACTCAAACCAAGAATCACCTACCCAGCAAAACTGAGTATAATACTTCAGGGGAAAATATGGTCTTTCAATGAAACAGAGGACTTCCAAGCATTCTTGATGAAAAGACCAGAGCTGAAAATAAAATTTGCCTTTCAAGCACAAGAATGAGAAGAAGCATGAAAAAGTAAACAGCAAAGAGAAGACTGAGGGACTTACCAAAAGTGACCTGTTTACATTCCTACATGGAAAGACAATATTTGTAACTCTTAAAACTTTTCAGTATCTGGGTAGTTGGTGGCACCACACACGCACATGTACACGCATGCATGCACACACACATACACACATGCACGCACATACAAAGGCAGAGAGCACAGAGTGAATTGAATAGGATGGCGCCATATATTAAAAGAAATTATGGTAAATGTTGAGAGGGAAAGGTAGGGGGAGGAAAGAGGTTGAAATGGAATGGGGTAAATTATATGTCATTTAAGATGCAAGCAGGAGACCTTTTAGTGGAGGGAAAAAGCGGAGAGCTGAGAAAAAAAAAAAACAAAAACAAAAACATGAAGTTTACCCTCATCACATTTGACTAAAGGAAGGACTAAAATGCACACTCATTTTGGTATAAAAACCTATCTTACAGTACAGGAAAGTGGGGGAGAAGGAGATAAGCAAGGAGGGGGATTATAGAAGGGAGGGCAATGGGAAGAGGGAGCAATTTGAAGTCAGCACTCGAGGACCGACAGGATCAAAAGACAGAATAGAAACAGTAGGGGGCAGGATAGGATGGAGGAAAGTACAGTCTTACACAACACGACTATTATGGAAGACATTTGCAAAACTACACGGATAGGGCCTATATTGAATTGCCTGCGTTCCGAAAGGGAATGGCTGGGGAGGGAGGGATGGGAAGAATTTGGAATTCAAAGTTTTAGGACCAACTGTTTAGTATTGTTCTTGCTACTAGGAAATAAGAAATACAGTCAATGGGGAATAGGAAGTCATCTGACCCTACAGGACAAAAGAGAAAATGGGGACAAGAGAAGGGAGGGATTTCAGAAGAGAGGGCAGATTGGAGATAGGGAAAATTAATTTGCTCGGTGTATTGGGGTGGGGGAGGGGAAAAATGGGAGAAAAAATTGGAACCCAAAATTTTGTGAAAATGATTATAAAAAGTTAAATAAAAAAACATAATTAATAATGAAAATATATTTATCATATGATGAGTGAGATTTTTTTTTATTTTAATGTTTCTCAAAGCAAGGAGTCATTAATCACATTTTTTTTCAGTTATTCAATGATATTCAACTCTTTGTGTCCCTATGGACCTCTACTTTCTGTCAAAGTCTGTCAACGTTCATGTTTGTTGTTTATTGCCGAATCACTTACTATTAAATGTTTATGTATATCTGATTATATCATTATGGGCATCTTTCATTGATATTATTGCCAGTTTAGAAATCATCTTTTCATTCCTATTGTCTATGCCCTATAAAATCCTTCACAAGCCTTCTATTCATACTGGTAGCCTTCCTTTAGCTCCATTGATAATGAAATAATAATAAAATTCATAATATATCTATAGGTAACCTCGTCATTACATAATGCCACACCTTTTGTGGGCACACATACCTCTGGTAATATTCTTTTGATACTTTTTAGTCAAATTTGAACAGGCAGCTAGTTGGTGCAGTGGACAGAGCACCAGTGTAGGAGTCAGGAGGACCTGAGATGAAATTTCACATCAGACATTTGACACTCATCAGCTGTGTGACCTTGGGCAAGTCACTTAACTCCAATTTCCTCACGCTGGGTCATCTCCAGTCATGCTGATGAAAATTTTGTCACTGGATTCAGGTGGCTTTGGAGGAGAAGTGAGGCTGGTGACCTGCACAGTCCTCCCTCACTTAAAAGAAAGTCAAGTGCAAGTCATGTCATTATTTCTCTGATGATATGGTCTTCTTCAGCAATGAAGGATGAACACATACAGTTCCATGATATTATACTTTCCAAAAATTTTTTTTCAACCACTATTATAGACCAATATTCTGTCTTTATAAAACCACTCCACAAAACTCGTTTACATAAACAACATTTTAAAAATTGTAGTTATTTTGGGCCAGGTCAATAATCGCTCTGCCAGAGTGAATTACCTGTGTTACCACCACGTTTGTGTCCTCTACTTGTGCTTCTTTATTGAAAATAAGTAAATTTCTAGATATGATGATTTTACTAAAATATCTAAGATTTTTTTTTTTGTTTATTTTTATCCAATATACTATCAGAACATATATGGCAGGAGAATCTCTTTCTTATCTATCACTCCACCTGGAGAAATTTACATTTAGAAAACTTTCTTCTAATCTTCAATTTTTCAGTCACTTTGAAAAACTTAAAGCTTTCTATTTAACCCATTACTGGTTTATATGGCTTAATTTGCCCACAAATTTCTTTCTTCTCAATTTCTTCTGAATTTTTGTTATTTGGATTTCAGACTCGTCATTCAAGTGTTCTCTACAAAATTACTAATGATCTCTTACTTACAGAGTCTAATGGATTTTCTGACGGCTCATTTTTCTTCATTTCTCAACATCATTTTTACCTTTTCAGTCACCATTTTCTCTTTGATATTCTCTTCTCCTTTAATTTTTTTGACACTGCTCTCCACTGGTTCTCTCCCTTCCCTTCTGTCTTATTGCCCCTTCAATTTGTCCTTCTCTAGATCTTCCATCAGGTCATGCCTGCTCCTGGTCTCTCCTCTATTCTCCTCTATACTATTTAATTTGTTGAACTCATTATTTTTTATTTTTTCTATTAACATTTTTATATAGATAACTCAGATCTATTTTGGAAAAACTAATTATTTTCATAACCTGTAGTCACTCATTTCCAGCTTTCTTTCAAACTTTTAAAACTAGATCATCTGTAGTAATTTTAAACACATGATATCCAACATTGAACTAATTTTCTTCCTACCTTGAATAACTTTTTATTAACTTCCCTGTAGTTGGTTGGATTTGAACATGTATGGGGAGACACCAATGGATTTTTGTCCATAGTTTTAACCATTCAGCCATAGCTACCTGCTTCTTTGATGCCCATGAAACCTGGGCAGTATACGAGAATCATACTTAGAAATTGAATCATGTCCAGTTGAATTGTCTAAGGAAGATGTTGAAGATTATCTGACAGGATAAGATAGCAGACATTTATTTCCTTTCTTGAATTATACTTTCAAGAACAACTCCAATGGGCTGGTCACATTGTTAGAATTTCAAACATTTGCTTGCTTTAGACTTTTTTTATGGAGAACTCACGCAGGACAAACACTCACATGGTGGTCAGAAGAACGATACAGAGACACTTTCAAAGTCTCTCTTAAGAACTTTGGAATTGATTTTGTGACATAGGAGACACCGGCACAGTACTGCCCAGCAAAGCATGCCTTCATCAGAGAAGGTGGTGTAATCTATGGGCAAAGCAGAATTTAAATAGTTAAAAAGAAACATGAAATTCGTAAATTCAGAAAATCCACCCCAAATGCTCACATGCACGATTTGTGCCTGGCTTACGGTTGTGAGTTATGAGCTTGGATTGGTGTGATCAGCCACAATCCAATATATTGTAACTTCCCTCTGAAATAGTCATGCGATTTGGTTCCCTTCAGCAATGAAGATCAACCACCAATCAACCACTAACTTCCCTACTACTGAAAAGGGAGGCACTATTCTCTTAGTCACACAGGCCCAGAATCTAGGTGTCTTTATAAAGTTTCCATTCTCCTGTGACCTGTATATCCAAATAAGTGGTCAACTTCTGTCATTTCTACATTTGCAACATCTTTTCTACCTGAAATATAACAAGAAGTTACGTAAGAAAATGAAGATATCTCTGAGAGAGAAGAAAACAAAATAAAACTAGAGTTAAACAACTTAGGGTGTTTTCTAAATGTGAATTTTCTCTGATCTTAAGATCATCAAGCTCCTCATTTCTTATACCACAGTAGTGTTCCTTCATACTCTTATTCTACAGTGTTTGTTGAAAAGGGATGCGGAGTTGAATTGTGCTTTCCCTGATTTAGACCACTCCTTCTATTAGTGAAAGTCAAATCAACCTCAGGAACTATTTAAAATATATATATATATATATATATATATATATATATATATATTAGGCTATTTTTAAGAGCATCGTAGGATAAAATAACTTGCCCAAGTTCCTTTAGTCAACATGTTTTCAAAATAAAAATTTGAACCCACAATTCTAGTTGTGATGTTACCCATCTATTCAGTATTCAATGTTGGGATTATTTTTTAATTTATTTTTCAGGTTCGGGTGATTTATTAAGGAGATTGACTTCCAAGGAATATCTTGGAAGGTCAGTAGAAACTTAGTTCAAAAGTCTCTACTTTCTTGAACAAAATGATTGTTTTTCTTTTTAATTTCCTATTCAATACATGTGAAATAGAAGAATTAAAATGAATGGGAGAAACTATAAAAAAAACCAAATATAATACAAAAGAAAATGCTCTGTTTCTATCTGTGATCCAACTTGATAGTTAGTTCTCTGGATGTGGAAGGTGTTTTGCCTAAAGAGTCCACTGGAAAGTTTTTAAATACATACAATTCAATGAAGTACTGTTTACCAGAAGAATTCCTCACACACTGTGGTTGTTGTTGTGTACAAAGTTCACCCGGTTCTTCTCCTTTCACTCAGCATCAGTTCATGTAAGTATTTCCAGGCCTCTCTGAATTGTTTCTGATCATCTTTTCTCATAGTATATTAGTATTCCATAACATTTGTATGCTACAACTTGTTCAGCTATACCCCAATTGATAGGCATTATCTTAATTTCCAGTTTTTGGCCACCAGAAAGTGAGCTACTACACATATTTTTGTACATGTGGGACCCTTTCCCATTTCTGAGATATCTTTCGTATACAGTCCCAGAAGCAATATTGTTGCGTCAAAAGGTATGTACATTTCTGTGGCCCTTTGGCCATAGTTGCAAAGTTCTCTTCAGAATGGATTGATCAGCTCACAGCTCCACCAATAATGACTTAGTCTTCCAACTCTCCCACATCTTCTTGAACGTTTATCATCTCCCTGTTTTGTCATGTTAACCAATATGATAGGAGTCATGTGGTACCTCAGGGGGTTTTGCTTTGCATCTCTCTAATCAATAGTGATTTAGAACATTTTTTCATTGGACTATAGATAGCTTTAATTTCTTCCTCTGAAAACGCTCTGGTCATATCCTTTGACCATTTATCAATTGGGGAATGATTGTATTCATGTACATTTGACTCAGCTGTCTATGTATTTTAGAAATGAGGCCTTTATCACAGACACTAGTGGCAAAAATTCTTTCCCAGTTTTCTACTTCCCTCCTAATCGTGATTCAATTGAGTTTTTTGAGCAGAAACTTTTTAATTTCATGTAATTAAAATTATCCATTTTGCACTTCACAGTGTTCTCCATCTCTTGTTGGGTCATAAATTTCTCCTTTCTCCATATGTCTAAGAAATACATTATTCCTTGCTACAATGATTTGTTTATAGTATCAATCTTTTTATCTAGATCATGTATGCCTTTGGACTTTGTCTAGTGTACAGTGTCAGACATTTGCCTATACCCAGTTTCCTCCACACAATTATCCAGTTTTCCCAGAATTTTTGTAAAACAGCGAGTTCTTATCCCAGAAGCAGGGGGCTTTGGCTTTATCAAACAGTAGATTGCTATGTTCATTGACTACTCTGTCTTAAGTAGGTAATCTATTCCACTGGTCTACCCCTTTGTTTCTTAGCTAGTACCAAGTGGTTTTGAAGATTTCTGCTTTGTAATAAAATTTAAGATCTCGTTGGACCAGGCCACCTTCCCTACCATTTCTTTTCATTAGTTTCCTTGATATTCGATAATTTGATAATTTGTGTTCTTCCAGATGAATCATGATATTATTTTTTCTAGATATAGAAAATAAACTTCTGGTAGATTGATTAGTATGACACTGAATAAATATATTAATTTAGGTAGAGCTGTCCTTTTCATTATGTTACCTCAGCCTATCCACGAGCAACTGATGCTATTCCACCGACTTAGATCTGACTATATTTGCGCAAAAAGAGCTTTGTAAATGTGTTAATATAGTCCCTGGCTTTTTGTCAGGTAGACACCCAGATATTTTATGGTGTCTATGATAGCTTGAAATGGGATTTATCTTTCTATCTTTTGCTGTTGGACTTTATTAGTAATATGTACACATGTATATGATTTACCTGAGTTTATTTTGTAACCTGCAACTTTGCCAAAGTTGTTTATTATTTCAAGTAGATTTTTGTCGGATTCTCTGGAATTTTCCTAATGTTCCAAAGGACAACTCTTTGGGGAATAAATTTGAGAATTGGGATGAATTACCAAAGTATAGGGGAAAGGATAAGAAGAAAATGATAAAATATTGCTGCATAGTTTGCGTGGTGCCCCCATGAAAATGTGTATAATTTGATCAAATTCAGAGGGCAGCAAATAAAGTTCTGGAATCCGCCCATCTGATAGCACAGGGAGGACTTACAGGGGGAAAAAATTTCCCCTGAGAGACCGTAGCTAGTATCATAATAATGCCGCTCATAGAGAACACCTGCAGTATCTTAGAACTCTCATAGTGCAGGGGATCAAAGACGCAGTCCCCCACAGTCAAAATATGAATAAAGTTTCAGAAATTAAGCAAGGAAGAGATGAAACGCCATCCGAATATGTAGGGAGATTAAAAGAAAATGTGAGGAAATATTGTAGAATGAGTGAAACAGGAGAGGCAACCCAGACCATTCTCAGATTCTATTGTGTAACTAATACCTGGCCTGACATAAACAAGAAACTACAAAAATTGGAGGACTGGCAACCAAAGCCCTTGGGTGAATTATTGGAGGTTGTTCAGAAAGTATATGTAGCCAGTGTAGAGAGTAAAAAGAAGGAGAAAGAAAAGATCTCTAAGCTTATATTGCAACCCCTAAAAAACCAAGAGGCAGCAACCAGCTTCTATTGTTGGAGGTCTCATTTTAAGCCCCTGGGGGATTGAGCAGCTGATCTAAACTTCAGCCCTGAGTGGTGGCCCTGCACCTGCCTAAAGCCCATGGAGGAATTGAGCAGTTATCTGAATCCCAGGCCAGAGGGCTGGTGTGGTAGAACTGGAGACAAGGCAGATGTGGAAAGGAAATTCTAATACTCGCAGATTCTGGGCACAAAACTTTCTGGTTGCTCCCAGAGCAATGTAGAGGCTTGATTGTGGACGTTGGAGGAATTGAGATCGTACAGTTCCCCAGAGTATACCCTCCCCTTGACAAAGAATCCAAAATTCAAGTAACTGGTTGGAAAATTCCCCCAAAGGGGGGGAAATGACACTATAGAAGAGGAATATTGTCCCATCCTATCAGATGAGAAAGAACAATGCTTAGCATCAGGATAAGACATAAATGCCAAGAATTCTGTACCGCAAACATCCAAAATAAATATTCAATGTTCTCAGGCCATAGAAGAGCTCAAAAAGGATTTTGAAAATCAATTAAAACAGGTGGAGGAAAAATTGGGAAGAGAAATGACAGAGATGTAAGAAAATCATTAAAAGTGAGTCAACAGCTAGCTAAAGGTGATCTCAAAATTTGTTGAAGAAAATAACACCTTTAAAAATAGGCTTACTTGATTTGAAAAAATGGTTCAAAAAGCCAATGAAGAGAAGAATGACTTAAAAAGCAGAGTCAAAGGGAAAAGAGTTACAAAAGGTCAGGGAAGAAAATAGTTTTTTAAAAATTAGAATGGGACAGATGGAAGCTAATGAGTTTATGAGAAATCAAGAAATCAGAAAGCAAACCAAAAGAATGAAATAATGAAAACTAATGTGAAACACACCATTGGAAAAACAACTGATCCAGAAAATAGATTCAGGAGAGACAATTTAAAAATTATGGGAGTAGGGGGAGGAGCCAAGATGGTGGACTAGAAAGATTCACATATACTAGTTCCAACACACAGCCCATAAAATTCCTGTAAAGAAGAACTCCCAACAAGTGCTAGAGCAGCGGAAGCTGGAGAACAACAGAGTGGAGGAGATTTCTGTTCCAGAGAGCCCTGAAAAACCAACATCAATGGTCCACCGTACACTGGACCCAGAGCAGAGCCCAGCCCTGCCTTGGCCACATGGCACCAAGAGGAGCGTGTTCGAGCAGGCTTCAGTGACGGAATCTCCAGCGGCCAGGCAAGTCCTTCTACCCACAGACCCCAAAAGTCAGTGGGAGAGACTGTTTGGCTGGCTGAGAGAGGAGTATGGTGTCTCCATAACTCAGGTCTCCTTGGAAGGCAGCAGGGATGCTGCAGCAGACAGGAGTTCTCAAAGCAGACAGGAGCTCAGATCCATTGTTGAAGGTCTCAGTATAAACCCCCTGAGGGAACTGAGCCCCTGGTGGCATCCCTGCCCCGACGAGAGCAGGTGAAGTAAATTTCACACTGAATAGCAGCCCTGGCCCCACCTGAGCACCTGAATTCAATCTTATACTGAATGGCAGCCACACCCGCACTAAAACCCTGAGGCTAAGGAGCAGCATTTGAATCTCAGACCCTAAGCACCAGCTGGGCGAAACTGCGGCAAGGTGGGGGTGGAGAGGAATCTCAGAAGTTAAGTAAGTGGCTGGGAAAATGCCCAGAAATGGGATAAAAATAAGACCATAGAAGGTTACTTTCTTGGTGAACAGATTTCTCCTACCTTCCTTTCTGATGAGGAAAAACAAAGCTTACTATCAGGGAAAGACAGAGAAATCAAGGATTCTGTATCCCAAACATCCAAAATAAATAATCAATGGTCTCAGGCCATAGAAGAGGTCAAAAAGGATTTTGAAAATCAAGTTAGACAGGTGGAGAAGAAACTGGGAAGAGAAATGAGAGAGACGCAAGAAAAGCATGAAAAGCAGGTTCGAAACCTTGCTAAAGGAGACCAAAAAAAAAATGCTGAAGAAAATGAGAACTGGAAAAACAGGCTAACTCAATTGGCAAAGGAGGTTCAAAAAACCAATGAGGAGAAGAGTGCTTTACAAAGCAGAATTAGCCAAATGTAAAAGGAAGTTCAAAAGCTCACCGAAGAAAATAATTCTTTGAAAACTATAATGGAACAGATGGAGGCTAATGACGTTATGAGAAACTAAGAAGTGACAAAACAAAACCAAAAGAATGAAAAAATGGAACATAACGTGACATATCTCATTGGAAAAACAAACTGACATGGAAAATGTGTCCAGGAGAGAGAGTTTAAAAATTATGGCACTACCTGAAAGTCACGATCAAAAAAAGAGCCTAGAAATCATCTTTTATGAAATTATCAAGGAAAACTACCCTGATATTCTGGAACCAGAGAGCAAAATAAGTATTGAAGGAATCCATCGATCACTGCCTGAAAGAGAACCAAAAAGAGAAACTCCTAGGAACATTGTGGCCAAATTCCAGAGTTCCCAGGTCAAGGAGAAAATATTGCAAGCAGGTAGAAATAAACAATTCAAGTATTGTGGAAATACAATCAGGATAACACAATATCTAGCAGCTTCTACATTAAGGGATTGAAGGGCACGGAATATGATATTCCAGAAGTCGAAGGAACTAGGACTCAAACCAAGAATCACCTATCCAGCAAAACTGAGTATAATATTTCAGGAAAAAATGGTCTTTCAATGCAATACAGGACTTTCAAGCATTCTTGATGAAAAGACCAAAGTTGAAATGAAAATTTGTCTTTCAAGCACACGAATGAAAAGAAGCATGAAAAGGTGAACAGCAAAGAGAAGTCATAAGTGACTTATTAAAGTTGAAGTGTTTACATTTCTACATGGAAAGACAATATTTATAACTCTTGAAACTTTTCAGTATCTGGTTAGTAGGTGGGATTACACGCACACATACACACTTGTATGCACACACAGAGACAGAGAGCATAGATCATAGGATTCGATCATATCTCAAAAAAATGAAGTTAAGTGGTGAGAGAGAAATGTATTGGGAGGAGAGAGGCAGAAATGGAATGGGGCAAATTATCTTTCAGAGAAGAGGCAGGAAGGAGACTTTTTATTGAAGGGAAAAGTAAAGGAGCTGAAAGGAAAACATGAAGTTTGCTCTCATCACAATCGACTAAAGGAAGGAATAAAATGCACACTCATTTTGGCATGAAAACCTCTCTAACAATACAGGAAAGTGGGGAAGAAGGAGATAAGCAGGGTGGGGAGGATAATGGAAGGGAGGGCAATGGGAAGAGGGAGCAATTTTAAATCAATCCTCTTGGGGAGAGACAGCATCAAAAGAGAGAATAGAAGCAATGAGGGGGCAGGATAAGATAGAGGGAAATATAGTTAGAGATAAGATAGAGGGAAATATAGTTAGTCTTACACAACACGACTCTTATCGAAGTCAATTGCAAAACTACACAGGTATGGCCTATGTTAAATTGCCTGTCTTCCCAAAGGGAATGGGTGGGGAGGGGAAGATGGGGAGAAGGTGGAACTCAAAGCTTTAGGAACAACTGTTGAGTATTGTTCTTGCTACTAGGAAATAAGAAATACAGGTAATGGGCAATAGAAAGCTATCTGGCCCTACAGGACAAAAGAGAAGATGGGGACAAGGGAACGGAAAGATGATAGAAGAGAGGGCAGATTGGCGATAAGGGAAATTGGAATGCTTGGCGTATTGGGGTGGGGGAGGGGACAAATGGGGAGAAAATTTTGAACCCAAAAATTTTGTGAAAATCAATTTAAAAAGTTAAATAAATAATTTTTTAAAAAAATTAAAAAAAATTATGGGAGTACGTGAAAGGTAGGATCAAAAAGAGAGCCGAGACATCATTTTTCAAGGAATTATCAAGAAAAAGCGCGCTGACATTTTAGAATCAGTGGGCAAAATAAATATTGAATGAGTACACTGATTACCTCTTGAAAGAGATCCAAAAAGAGAAATGTTTTTGAATTTTGTAGCCAATTTCCAGAGTTCCCAGGTCCAGGAGAAATTATTTCAGGCATTTAGAGAGAAGCAATTTGAGTATTTTGGAAGTACAATCAGGATAATACAAGATATAACATCTTGTACTTCAAGGGTTCGAAGGGTGTTGAATATGATATTCCAGAAGTCAAAAGAACTAAGATTAAAATCAAGAGTCACCTACTCAGCAAAACTGAGTATACTACTTCAGGGGAAAAACAGTCATTCACTGAAATAGAGGACATTCATGGATTCTTGATGAAAGGACCAGAACTGAAGAGAAAATTTTTCTTTCAAACACAAAAATCAAGAAAAGCATGAAAAGGTAAAAAGGAAAGACACACTAAAAGGGATTTACTAAAGCTGAACTGTTTACATTCCTACATGGCACAATAATATTGGTAAGTCTTGAAACTTTTCTCAGTATCTAGGCTGTTGGTGGGATTATACTCATACACACAGACACAAACACAGATATAGGTGTGTGTGTCTATATATATATATATATATATATATATATATATATATATATATATGTATATATATATATATACATATATATATACATATATATATTATATATATATATATATATATATATATATATATATAGAGAGAGAGAGAGAGAGAGAGAGAGAGAGAGAGCACAGAGTTAAGTAGGAAGATATCGTATCTAAATAAATTGTGGGATGTAATAGGAACCTATTGAAAAGAGAAAGGGAGAAGTTGAATGGGGCAAATTATCTATTTCTCTCTTATAAAAGAGGCTAAAAAATCTTTTCAATGGAGGGAAAAATGGGGGAGGTAAGAGGGGAAAGTGATACTTACTCTCATCGCATTTGGCTCAAAGAGGGAATAACATGAACACTCAATTTGTTATGTAAACCTATTTTACAATATAGGAAAGTAGGGTAGAAGGGGACAAGTTTGTTGAGGGGAGTGATGGAAGCGAGGGCAAATGGGAGCTTGGAACAATTAGAAGTAAACACCTTTGGAGAGGGTCAAGGTCAAAGAAGAGAACAGAAGAAATGGGGGGCAGGATAGGATGGAGGGAAATATAGTTAGTCTTAACCAAGGTGAGTATTATGGAATTCTTCTGGAAAACTACAGATAAATAGCCTCTGTTGTATTGCTTGTCTTCTCAGCAGGGATGGTTGGGGGGAGACGAAAGAAGAGAAGTTGGAGGTGAAAGTTTTAGGAACAAATGTTGAGTATTGTTCCTGCACACAAGTGAGAAATAAGAAATAGAGTTAATCGGGTATAGAAATTTATCTTGCCCTACAGGACAAAAGAGAATATGGGGATAAGGGAAGGGAAGGATGTTACAAGGGAGGGCAGACTGGTGAAAGGTGTAGTCAGAATGCTCGGCGTTTTGACGTGGGGAAAGGGGCGAGATGGGGAGAAAATTTGAAGCTGCAAATTGTCTGGAAATGAATGTTGAAAACGCAAAATAAGTGAATGAATGAATGAATAATGAATGAATGAATGAATGAATGGGTGAATAAATAAATAAATGAATAAATGGGTGAATGAATAAATGAATGAAGCGGTAGATAAATAAATAGATGAACGGACAAACAAACAAACGAATGAATGAATGAATAAATGAATAAGTGAGTTAGGGGAAGTGAGAGATACATCAGTGGGAGAGAAGCCAATGAGCCCAGTCCGTATAAATCTCTCCAGCCTGCTCAAAGAATCAATTCTTCATAAAGGAAATGGCTGTCCTGCTGTTCACCTTTGAGTTAGCAGACCTGAACCTAGTTACAAAATATCTTACACGTTCTCTAAAATCTTTACAAGGCATCTTTATTACACATTATTGAAATTCTCCCACAAACAGGCTCCCCAGTCTCTTTCATGCATAGAATTGCATCAGCTGAGTATGCGTGATGCTTTCTAAATACACTCTTAAGGACTGGACTTATTGGTCAGGCTTCTCACTCCATAAAGGACAGCTCTCTGAGTGGGACTAACGGAAAAACCACAAAAGAAATTTATATAATCTCAAAATTAAGGACAAAAAAAAACAAATTAAATAAATAAATAAATTTAAAAGGAAGAAATTTGGACACCGCCAAATGCAAGGACACCTATTGGATGTAATGGATGGAACACTCCTTTTGCAATCACAAAGACTCATCTTCATGAGTTCAAATTCAGGCGCAGACACTACCTCTATGACCTTGGAAAAGACAATCCCATTTGTCTCAGTTTCTTCACCTATAACATAAACTGAAGAAGGAATGAAAATCCCAAATGTAATCATGAATAGTCATATGTGAGTGAAATGAATGAATAAAAATAACAGCGACAACAAACCCAATGGATACTTTGTCAGAGTAAGATTTTTTTTTAAGTGCATACAATTGAATGTATATCTTACCAGGACAACCAATAACACTAATCTGCTGTTATTGATATTTTTTTGATACGTGGCCCGGAAGTTAGGACCTCTTGCTCTAAATGTATACTCTAGTGAATTACCATAGTTGTTGCTCAAATAAAATGGAGAAACAGAGTACACAATGCTCCCCTCAATTCCATCTACATTGAAAGACTTCAAAATAGAAATAATGCTTTTGAGACTTTAAGCTCCAAATTTCATTTATTTTCTCACCTACATTACTCACTTAAGTCCTTTCCATTCCTTAGAATTTATTCCTAATTATTTTGTAGTGTTTTGTTTCTTTTAAATAAGAAAATATTGTCTACCTTGTTCTCTTTAACTTAATTTCAGTTGTCCTAATACTGGACTTTGAGTTTAAAAGTTTATGGCCCAAAGGACTCATTAAGAAGCATGTTTATTTATTTTTTTTAGTTTATTTCCATAGAACATTTAGACTAATGAATTCCATAAGAATCAATGGCACAGGTAGTCATTGCAGTGCAATGAGAACATCAATTAAGTAATCAGTAATAAAAACGTAAAGGTTATTTCTTCTAATAATGAATCCCTTTGAGCATTGTAAAATTATGTTCATTGTCCCTGGGATGTCTTAGAAACATTTTTCCCATTATTACAATCATATTCTGACTAAAACATATCTCTGGATAGGAAAAAGAAAATATTAAATGGTTTTTAAATATTTTCACTTTAAAGGCAGAATTTACATAGAAATATGGTATGAAAAATTTATATGGATTAGAAGTGTGTGAAATAAGGGAATGATTACCATAAGGTAACACAAAATAAGGTAGTAGTAATATAAGTAAGATACCACATACAACATATAGAGACACATAATCTACTAAGTGTTTGGCCTTGTCTTATGAAATGAGTCATCTATATTCAATCTGAATGCAAAAGTAATATTTTACATGTACAATATTCCATTTCAAAATTAGAAAAGTCATGCACCTCAAAGATGTTGATGTTTCAATGGATATAGGCTAGCTAATTCCTAAGTCAAGACGCTCCATCCCACCTTATTGTTTGCCAACCACACAAATAACTTTTCTTGTCTTTTTATGAACCATCCATCTATAGAGAGCCAACCTAAAGTAGGAGAAAAACAGTAGTTGTAAAGCTCTTGTAAAAGCCAGAGTTTTTAGACTACTTCCTAACGATCAGATTAAAAATAGATATATTGCCTAAACTGTACTAAATAATTCATTAAACTAAACTCCCATTTTTCATTGTCTACACTTCTTTTAAATGGAGATTTTTTTTCTATCACTTGCTGCTAAGCTTTGTTAGTAATATATAGAAACAATGATGATTTATCTGGGTTTATGTTATATCCTGCAACTTTGCAATAGCTATCATTTCAAGTAGATTTTCTTTTCAGTTGATTCTTTAGAATTCTCTAACTATACTGTCATACCATCTGCAAGAAATAATAGCTTTATTTCCTTATTGTCTATTGCTTCCATTTATTTTTTTCTCTTATTGAAAGTGTTTGTATTACCAGTGCGATATTGAATAATAATGGTGTTAATGGACATTCCTGTCTCACTGCTCTTATTGGGAATGCCTTTAGCTTATCCCCTTTAATAATAGTACTTGCTGATAGTTTTAGATGTGCTTATTATTTTCGGGCAAATTCCATTTGTTCCTATGTTCTCTAGGGTTTCTAATAGGAATGGGTATGTAGTTTCTCAAAAGCTTTTTTTGTGCATTAAGATAATCACATGTTTTTAATATTATCATTAATATGGTCAGTTATGCTATTTTCCTGATAATGAACCAGCCTTGCATTCCGACTATAAATCCCACATTGTCATAATGTATTATCCTCATGAAAAATTGCTGTAATCTGTTTGCTAATATTTAATTTTAAAATTTTGCATATATTTCCTTCAGGAAAATTGATCTACAATTTTCTTTCCCTATTTTGGCTCTTCCTGGTATACTTAATAGTAACATGTTTTTACCATAAAGATAATTTGGTAGGATTCCTTTGTTCATTTTTTCAAATTGTTTACATAAGGTTGGAATTAATTTTCTCTAATGTTTGGTAGAATTCACTTGTAAATTCATATGGGAACATAGATTTTTTCTTAGATAATTAATTGATTGCTTCCTCAATTTCTTTTTCAAAAAACGGGGTTCGCTATTTTACTTACTCTTCTATTAACGTAGGCAATTCATATTTTTGTAAATATTCATCAATTTCATTTAGATTGTTAGATTTCTTGGGATATTGTGGGGACAAAAAGCTCTTAATTATTATTTCAATTTTCTCATCATTGGTAGTACATTCATCTTTTTCATTTTTGAAACTGGCAATTTGATTTTTTTGTTTTATTTTTAAATAAAATTACTCAAATGTTTATGTTTTATTGTGCTTTTCATAATACCAGCCCTTAGTTGAATGTATTAGCTCAGTACTTTTTCGTAATTTCAATTTTATTTTTCACTCTTCTGACTTTTAGAATTTCTAGTTTGGTATTTAACGGGAGAGTGTTAATTGTTCTTTTTCTAGTTTTGTAGTTGCATGCCAAACTAAGTTTGTGTAGTGGGGCCTCAGGTCCTGGTGTGTTTGCTCACTGTGCTGACATGGCCCAGCTTAGTCATTCCTGATTTGTCCTGCATTATCGAGCTGTGAACTTACCTTCAGCCCTGCGGCTGGACTTCTCATAGCTTGTTGAGCCAGGGCTAAGGGACCTGAGTTTCTGATTTGTGTTATGGCTAAGAGTCTCCTGTTGGCTTGCCGAGACAAAATCTACACTGGGCTATGCTCCCCTTTTACCAAAGTGAGACAGACATTTCTAAAGTCCTTCTAAATTATGCTATGCTAGAAAATTGTTTCACTCCATTTTTGTAGGCTCTTCCACTCCAAAATCCATTTAAAGGTTTGATGTAATGTTGTTTCTGAGGGAAACGGGGGAAAACTCAATCAACATCTTGACTCCTTTCCATCATCCTGGCTCCCTTCTCCACCGACAGTTTTCCTAATACTGAACAACCTTGCATTCCCGGTAAAATTCCACTTTATCATAGTGTATATACTCTTATTTATATTGTTGTAATGTACCTGCTAGTCTTTTATTTAAATGTTTCAATTATATTCATTATGGAAATTGCCCTATATTTTATTTTTTTCCTTCTCCTTTTGCTCGACTTTGTTTAGGTATCGACATCATATTTGTTTTTTAAAAGGAATTTTGTTGGTATACTTTATCTATATTCTAAAATATTTTCTATAACATTATCTTTAATTTGTCCTGAAATATAAGGAAGAGTTTACTTGTATCTCCATTTGTACCTAGTAACATTCTGTCCCCCCAAACTCCCGCTTAAGGATTCGAGGATTGTTAAATGCCTTTTTTCTAAGATAGGATTATGTGAGTACTGTATTTATTATTTTCGTGTGAAATATTGTATTTCTAAAGATCATTGCTAATTTCACTTAGATCGTCAGTCCTATAGCATACCATTGGGAAAAGCAAGTCTTTGAAAAATCCTTAAATTATTCCTTCATTGATGGCACATTCATTCTTTTCATTTTTGAATGTGACAATTTGTTTTTCTTCTTTAAAATGAATCAAATGACTTCAGGGAGGCCTGGAAGGACTTATATGACCTGATGCTGAGCGAAAGGAGCAGAACCAGACCACAGTGTGCGAGAGTTTTTTCTGGTAGACTTGGAACTTAGGAATAACACAAGAACTTACTGAGAAAAGAAAAAATCCTAATGTCGGTCTTCTAAGGCAAAATGCCTTCCACACTTAGAGAAAGAAATATAGAAGTCATTGGCAGAATGTAGCAGATCTTGTTTGTGTGTGTGTGGGTTTCAGTGTATTATGTTTTGATTTGTTATATGATTTCTTCCATTTATTTCAGTTCGACTATATAGCATGACTATAGTGAAAATGTGCTCAATAGGAAAGTATATGTAGAACCTATACAGAATTGTATGCTTTCATGGGGAGGGAGAGAGGTAGTGGGGGAAGGGTGGAGGGATAAAATCTTAACTTTAAGGAAATGATTGTAAAACATTAAAAATAAATAAATAAATGAATTATAAAAAATGAATGAAGTAATTGTTAAAGTATATTATTCTTTTGTTTATTAATCACTTTCTCCTTTCAGTTTTTTAATCCCACCTTTAATTTTCAGGATTGATATTTTGGTACCGTATTGGAATTTTTTAGTTGTTCTTTTCCTAGGTTTATTAATTGTGCACTGTGTTTAAGCATGTCACCCCATAAAAAAGATCTGATCTCTGTCTCTCATTTTTTTTGATGCAATCATTTAGAGACATAATTTCCCCCCACATAGTGCCTTGGCTGCATTCCACAAATTTTGGTGTTTCTACTGTAGAGTCATTATTTTTTTCCTGGATATACAAATTTATTTCTGTAACTATTTTTTTACATTCATTTTCACAAAATTTTGGGTTCAAAATTTTCTCCCCATTTCTCCCCTCCCCCACCCCAATACACCAAGCATTCTAATTTCCCCTATCGCCAATCTGCCCTCTCTATCATCCCTCCCTTCCCTTGTCCCCATCTTCTCTTTTGTCCTGTAGGGCCATATAACTTCTTATTCCCCATTACCTGTATTTCTTATTTCCTAGTAGCAAGAACAATACACAAGTGTTGTTCCTAAAACTTTGAATTCCAACTGCTCCCCATGCCTCCCTCCCCACCCAATCCCTTTGGGAAGGCAGACAATTCAACATAGGTCATATCTGTGTAGTGTTGCAAATAACTTTGATGATAAGACTAATTGTATTTCCCTCCATCCTATCCTGCCCCCTACTGTTTCTATTCTATCTTTTGATCCTGTCCCTCCCCGAGTGTTGACTTCAAATTGCTCCCTCCTCCCATTGCCCTCCCTTCCATCATGCCCCCTCATACTGCTTATCTCCTTCTCCCCCACTTTCCTGTATTGTAAGATAGGTTTTCATACCAAAAAGTGTGTGCATATTATTCCTTCATTTAGTCGAATGTGATGAGAGTAAACTTTATGTGTTTTTCCTCAGTTCTCCTCTTTTTCCCTCCACTAAAATGTCTCCTGCTTGACTCTTCTGTGAGAGATAATTTGCCCCATTCCATTTCACCCTCACTCCTCCCAATTCATTTCTCTTATATACTTATCTTAATTTTTTAAGACATGATCCCCTCTTATTCAATTCACTCTGTGCTCTCTGTCTCTGTGTGGGCGTGCATGTGTGTATGTGTGTGTGTGTGTTTGTGTGTCTGTGTGTCTGTGTCTGTATCTGTGTGTGTAATCCCACCAACTACCCAGATACTGAAAAGTCTCAACAGTTACAAATATGATCTTTCCATGTAGGAATGCAAACAGTTCAACTTTTGTAAGTCCCTTATGAATTCTCTTTGCTGTTTACTTTTTCATGCTTCTTCTCATTCTTGTGTTTGAAAATCAAATTTTCTTTTCATCTCTGGTCTTTTCATCAAGAATGCTTGAAAGTCCTCAGTTTCATTGAAAGACCTCTTTTTCCCCTGAAGAATTATACTCAGTTTTACTGGGTAGGTGATTCTTGGTTTTAGTCCTAATTCCTTTGACTTCTGGAATATCCTATTCCACGCCCTTCGATCCCTTAATGTAGAAGCTGCTATATCTTGTGTGTATATTTCCACAGTACTGGAACTGTTTATTCTAGCTGCTTGCAATATTTTCTCCTTGACCTGAAAATTCTGGAATTTGGCCACAATGTTCCTAGGAGTTTCTCTTTTTGGATCTCTTTCAGGCGGTGATCAATTGATTCCTTGAATACTTATTTTGCCCTCTGGTTCTAGAATATCAGGGCAGTTTTCCTTGATAATTTCTTGAAAGGTGATTCGTAGGCTCGTTTTTTGATCATGGCTTTCAGGTAGTCCCATAGGTTTTAAATTGTCTCTCCTGGATCTATTTTCCAGGTCAGTTGTTTTTCCAATGAGATATTTCACATTCTCTTTCATTTTTTAATTCTTTTTTTTTTTGTGATTTCTTGGTTTCTCAGAAAGTCATTAGCCTCCATGAGTTCCATTCTAATTTTGAGAGAACTATTTTCTTCAGTGAGCTTTTCAACCTCTTTTTCCACTTGGCTAATTCTGCTTTTGAAAGCATTCTCCTCATTGGCTTTTTGACCCTCTTTTGCCAATTGAGTTAGCCTATTTTTCAAGGTGTTATTTTCTTCAGCATTTTTTTGGGTCTCCTTTACCAAAGTATTGACTGGTTTTATATGATTTTCTTGTGTCTTTCTCATTTCTCTTCCAAGTTTTCCTTCCACCTTTCTAACTTGATTTTAAAAATCCATTTTGAGGTCTTCCATGGCCTGAGCCCATTGGATATCTATTTCGGATGTTTCAGATACAGAGGCCTTGATTTCTATGTCTTTCCCTGATGGTAAGCATTGCTCTTCCTCATCAGAAATGAATGGCAGAACCCTCTGTTCACCAAGAACGTCGCCTTCTATGGTCTTATTTTTCTTCCCTTTTCTGGGCATTTTCCCAGCTAGTTACTTGACTTCTGAGATTCCTCTCCACCCCCGCCTAGATCTGTCCAGCTAGTGCTTTGGCTCTGAGATTCAAATGTTGCTGCCCAGCCTCAGGGCTTTGAGCATTGGGTGTGGCTGCTATTGAATGTGAGCTTAAGTTCTGGTGCACAGGTGGGGGCAGGGCCCCCTCCCTGGCTCAGTTACCTCAGGGAGATTATCCTGGGATCTTCCGTGATGGAGCGGAGCTCCTGCCCTCTCCGGGAGCCACTGGCCGCCGCTTCCTATGCCGCTTCCCTTTCTTCCCGAAGGGATCTGAGTTATGGAGACATCCTGCTCCCCTCTCGGCCAGCCCAGAAGTCTCTCTCACTGACATGTAGCGCCTGTGGGTGGAGGGACATTCGCAGCCGCCAGAGTTTCCCTCCCTGAAGCCTGCTCGGATCTGTTCCTCTTGCATCCGCATGGCCAGGGCTGGGCTCCACTGTTCGTTTTGGGACCGACCTTTTTGGTTGGTTTTTTAAGGCTCTCTGGAACGGAAAGCTCCTCCACTCCATTTCTGCGTGGGTTCCACTGCTCCAGAATTCGTGGGGAGTTCTTTTTACTGGAAATTTATAGGCTGTGGCTTTGGAGCTAGCATATGTGAGTCTTTCTACTCCGCCATCTTGGCTCCTCCTGTGAGAGAACTATTTTCTTCAGTGACCTTTTGAACCTCTTTTCCATTTGACTAATTCTGCTTTTGAAAGCATTCTTCTCCTCATTGGTTTTTTGAACCTCTTTTGCCAATTGAGTTAGCCTATTTTTCAAGATGTTATTTTCTTCAGCATTTTTTGGCTCTCCTTTAGTAAGGTATTGTCCCGTTTTTCATGCTTTTCTTGCATCCCTCTCATTTCTCTTCCCAGTTTTTCCTCCACCTGTCTAACTGGATTTTCAAAATTCTTTTTGAGTTCTTCCATGGCCTGAGCCCATTGGATATCTATTTCCAATGTTTGGGATACAGAGGCCTTGACTTCTATGTCTTTCCCTGAAGGTAAGCATTGTTCTTCTTATCAGAAAGGAAAGGAGGAAACATCTGTTCCCCAAGAAAGTAACCTTCTATGGTCTTATTTTTTTTTCCCTTTTCTGGGCGTTTTCCCAGCCAGTTACTTGACTTCTCAGATTCCTCTCCACCCCCGCCTCATTAGCGCTTGGGGTCTGAGATTCAAATGCTGCTCCCCAGCCTCAGGGCTTTCAGCGGGGGTGGGGGGGGGGCTGCTATTCAGTGAGAGATTAAGTAGTGCTGCTCAGGTGGGGGCATGGCCGCCTCCCAGGCTCAGTTCCCTCAGGGATTTTGTGTGGAGATCTTCAGTGATGGCCCTGAACTCCTGCCTGCACCGGGAGCCCCTGTCTGCCACTTCCCCTGCCGCTTCCTCCCTAGTGGGCGCGAGCCACGGAGATACCCCGCTTCCCTCTCGGCCAGTCCAGAAGGCTGTCTCAATGACCTGTAGTGCCTGTGGGTGGAGGGACCTTCAAGGCCGCCAGAGATTTCAGTCCTGAAGCCTGCTCGGATCTGTTCCTCTGGGGATACGAGGCCAGTGCAGGGCTGGGCTCCGCTGTCCAGTGCCCGATGGACATTTGGAGTCGGTATTTCAGGGCTCTCTGGAAAGAAATCTCCTCTACTCTTTTGCTGCGTGGCTTCCACTGCTCCACAACCCGTTGGGTGTTATTTCCGTAGGGAATTTATTTGCTGTCTGTTCGGAACCTGTATATATGAGTCTTTCTATTCCACCATCTTGGCTCCTCCCTAGAGTCTTTATTTTTAAGCAACAACATAATTAGATGCCATCTCCACTTTGCAGTGAGACTCATAAATAGTCAAGTAGGAAAACATCCCTTTTCAGAGAAACACAGTGGGGAAACAGGCATAAGTATTCCATCCTAAGCTTTGGACAGGGTTGTCCCCTGGGGCAAACTTCTGTCTGTAGCAGTCATATTCCTCTTTGAGTAGTAGAACACAATTAGTAATGGTCCAAGAGGCTTTTACTAGATGGCAGGTTTCACTAATCATAGATGTTACCAGGACTTACATCTTAAATTTGTCCTAAAAGTCAATCACTAGAGATAATTTATCACCAAATCAAATTTCTTGCTCAGGAACTCTATAAACAAACAGTTCACATTTTATATAGATACTGCAACGTTAAAAAAGTGAGGCACCATGACACTGGATTGATGATTTTAGGCTTTTCCAGTCTTGGAGGCCCAGAATGGGAGTGGTGCCCCCTTCTCTCCCTCGACAATAGGAATGAATTAACATCTTTTCTCTTAGCAGCAATGAATTCAAATTAGATCTTAAATTTTCCTTCTGTAATGACTGAACTTCAAAAAGAAAGGAGAATGAGGCCAAGAGGCTGTCTTAAAATTTATTACAGTGTTTCCTGGAAGGATAAAACTCCTGGGCTCCCTTATCATGTCCGTTATCTTTCAACCAATATAAGATTTTAATATAACAAATTAACTTACAAATATAAATTCGGTAAGCCTTCCAAAAATCGTACAAACGATTTTACAAAACTTTTCTTCATACAACAAATATTTTCCTCTTAAAAACAGTTTTCAATTTTTCAGAAAACCCTCATGAAGCAAATTGACAAAATTTCCAAGAGAAGATCTAAAACCAAGGCCTTGGCATAATTGCCAAGTTTCCTTTCACAAACATACTTTTGTAAATTCTCAATTCATAGCAAAAATAATTTTAGTTAAAACTTCATTCTTAACAGCAGAAATAAGTGGCTAGCATACTTTACACATCCTTCCATGGACTGGGCTGGAAAATCCCAAACAATTGACTATTTAAACAACCATTCCCCTTGTGTTCATCATTCAGAACCTGGGGAGAGCTATACGGACTCTAATTTTCTCAATACAAATTCTGTAACACAGAAACTCTTAAACAGAAGTCATAATCCATTTAGCACTTTCTATTCTTAAAATGCAACTGCTAATATGACATTTAGATAAATTACTTTTCCAACAATATATCTCATTACATATTAAAAACTTAAAGCTACCTATTATCCATTCAGGTGGATGCATTTCCACATCAACTTGCAGAGAAATTCATCTCCTCACAAACACATGGACACACTTTGTCACATAATAATCATTTAATATAACTTTTTGATTACAGAAATTTGCTATAAAATAAAAAGAGGGACAATGTAAATTCTAGTCTCATAAGTCTTAAATAGTAAATAAAAGTTGGTGCTATTCTTTCAGATGGAGTCATCTCATATTTGACTGAACCATTAATTATCAAATAAAGTTACATGATTTTTCTGTTTTCTTAAACTACTTCCTCACACTCTCACCACTTACTGAAACCACTGGAAACTGATCCATCTCACGAAACTTCTTAATTGTCTTTCATATTTTAAATCAAACTTTTATTTTCTTTCCAAATCTTTCAATCCCATTACTCAGATTATCCAGCTTTCCTCCACATCTTAGCCATAACTGTCTGCACTAGAGTTCTATTGTAAATTAAACAAAGCAAAAAAATTAAATCTACCATTATATCAAATTATTGAATTTCTGTCACATTCTTTTAAAACCCCGATCTATATATAACAAAATCCAAATTTCAAAACTGTGCAACAATTACATTAAATTAATGTTATGTCTCACATATGTCTGTCCTTTTGTCAAGCACTTTATAATCATAAATGATAAATAGCAATATTCTTTTCTGCTTAATTCTGATGTGAAGAATACTCTCAAATGCTACTCTTTATTTCTTCATGGCATATTTTGATAGAATATTATCAAATCTGGATGTATAAGCACTAATAATAAACCTTTTAACCTTTTTTAAATCAAATATTTTTGCTACTGAAAAGAAAATTTATTCATAACTTCTCATAATCTTTTTTTATTCTACTTCTGTAGAGAACAGAAACTGGTTCTTCCATCTCCTTTGCCCCCTCCCTCAAAGGCTCACCATTGGAAGGGGGAGGGAAAAGAAAAAACCTCCCACATTCACAAGGTCTGAGTGTATTGAAACTGTTGTCTCTTCCTTTGTCTGTGTCCAATGGGAATTTCAGTCTCTACAAAGTGTTTGAAATCCCACCTGTTCTCCTAAGGTTAGCTGAAAATCCAGACAGAGAACCAAGAAACCTTATTTAACGCTCAAAGGGTGGTGTCATTCTCCCCAGGCAGAAACTTCCATAGTCTCGATAGATTAAACAATTGACTGCCTAAGTATTCACTCTCCTTGTCTTCTTCTTTTAGAATCTGGAGATAGTTAATGCTTCTAAATGAAATCCCTGAAATTCCAAAGTGAATTTGCAAATTTTAAATATATTGTCTGGTATCAGATATATTAACTTAATTTAAACAAAAAGGTACAGATATTAGCTTGGAGATCTCATTAAATAAAAGGTCAACTTTTCACTCCAGACTGTCTTGTACTCTCCTAATTTCCATTACAAAAGAGACTCTACTTTAGATGAGGTATGGAATGGTCTATCACTCTCCTATCTAGGGGGAAAAGGCCTTCACAATTTCTAGAAAAAAATATTGCATCAGATTAAGTAAAGAGCCAGACGGAAAACCAGTCATTGTTAGAATCCACCGTTCACTCCCCGAAAGGAATACCCAACTAAAAAACATCGAACTAAAAAAACAAAAAAACAAAATAACCCAAGGAATATTGTTGGCAAATTCCAGAACTATCAAGTGAGGAAAAAATAGGGCAGGCAGCCAGAAAGAAACAATTCTAATATGGATGAGGTACAATCAAGATCACATAGGACCTTTCAACTTCTACAATAAGTTTGAAACGAACTGAAATACAATATTCTCCAGGGCAAAGGAGCTGGTACTATAACTAAAGATTAATTACCAGCTAAACTGAACATAATATTTCAAGATGGGAGATGAACATTCAATGAAACAAGGGACTTTTTGACCTTCCTGATAAAATGGCCAGAACTCAATAGAAAATTTGATTTTCAAACAGAGGCCACAAGAGAGGCATAGAAAGGTAAACAGGTGAAAAAAAAAAACGTGTTACACAATATAGGCAAACTGTTTACATTCTTATAAGGGAAGATGATACTTGTTATTCTTGATAATTGTCTATTTATTATGAAATATAAAAGGGTTATACATAGATAGAGAGAATAGGTACAAATTAAATGATGTGATGATAACAAATGTGATTCAGTGGTGGGAAGGGATTAAAATGGGAGATGTGAAAAGGAAGAAGCAGAAAAAATAAATTCCATGACAGGAAGAGGTACAAAAATATATGACAGTAGAGGGAAAGAGGGGAGAGAGACAACCGTTGTTTGATAGGTACTCTCATCTGATTGGACTCAAGGAGGGTACAACAAACTCAGGTAAGTACAGAAATACATTTAGCTCTACAGGCATATTTCTATCATGAAAAGAATTTGGGAGGACTCGTTCTTCCACAATTTTCCCAAATACTCTACATAGCATTGGAATTAACTGTTCTTTAATGTTTCACAGAATTCACTTATGAATACATCTGGGCCTGGATATTTTCTTCTAGGCAGTTCATTGATTGCTTGTTCAATTTCTTTGACTAAGATGGGGTTACTTAAGTATTCAACTTCCTCTTCTATTAGTGTGGGCAATTTGTATCTTTTAAAATAATCATCCATCTGATTTAGATTGTCGAATTTTTGGGCAAAAAGTTGGGAAAAGTAATTTCCAATTATTGTTTTTATTTTTTCCTCACTGGAGGTGCGTTCACCCCTTTCATGTTTGATATTGGTAGTTTGGTTTTCCTCTTTCTTTTTTTAACCCAATTGACCAATGTTTCTCAAATTTATTGGTTTTTTGTTTTTGTTTTTGTTTTTTTTTTTTGTAAAACCAACTCAGCTTCATGTATTAGTTCAATTTTTTTTGTTTAAGTTTTATTAATCTCTCCTTTGGTTTTCAATCTTTCTAATTTGTTGTTTGCTTAAGGATTTTCAATTTGTTTTTTTTTCGAGCTTTTCCAGTTACATGCCCTATTTAGTGACTTATTCTTTCTCTATTTTATTCATATAGTTTTTCAAAGTTATAAAGCTTCCCCTAAGAATTGCTTTTGCAGTATCCCATAAGATTTGGTTGGTTGTCTCAATATTGTCATTCCTTGAATGAACTTGATTGTTTCTGATTTGCTGTTTAACCCACTTTTTCTTTAGGATTGGATTATTTAGTTTCCAATTACTTTTTAGCCTTTCTTTCCATGGCTTTTTATTACATATAATTTTTATTCCATTATGATCTGAGAAGCATGTGTTGGCTATCTCTGCCCTTCTGCACCGGATTGTGAGGTTTTTATGCCCTAGTACATGCTCAGTTTTTGAATATGTGTCATGTCCTAGAGTTTTATTCACCTCCCTAACTTCTTTCTTATTCATTTTAAGGTTAGATTTACCAAGCTCATAGAGGGTGAGGATGAGGTCCACCACTAGTATAGTTTTACTATCTATTTCTTGCTTTAACTCCTGTAACTTCTCCTCTGAGAATTAGAATGTGATACTACTTGAAATATGTATGTCAAAGAATGATATTGCTGCATTGTGTGTTATACCTTTTAGCAAGATGCAGTTTTCTTCCTTATCTCTTTTGATTAGATGCATTTCTGCTTCTGCTTTTTCTGAGATTAGGATTGCTACCCCTGCTTTTTTTTCATCAACTGAAGCACAATATATTCTGCTTCAATTTTTTACCTTTACCCTCTGCATATCCCCCTGTTTCCAATGTGTTTCTTGTAAAAAACACATCCTTGGATTATGGTTTTTAATACATTCTGCTGTCCATCTCCATTGTATGGGAGATTTCATCCCATTCACATTCAAAGTTTTGATTACTCTCTGTGTATTTCCCTCCATCCTCTTTACCACGCTTTGTGCTTTTAGTTCTCTCTTCTCCCTTCCTCTCCACAATATAATTTTAATTTTGAGGACCACCTCCCTCAGTCTTCCCTTCCTTCTTTCAGATCCCCTTCTTTTTACTCCCCTTTACTCTTACTTCTTCTTCCTGCCCTTTTACCCTTCCCTCCCCTTTCTTTCCCCCTTCCCCTCCTACTGCTTGTAGAGCTAGTTAGATTTACATACTTAATTAAGCTTGTGGTTCTCCCCGTGAACCAAATAAGATGGGAGTACCTCTCAAATAATACTCATCTTCTTCCCCTCTTTCCCTCTACTGAAATATAATTTTGTACTTCTTCCTGTAATGTAATTTACCATTTTCTGCTTTCTCCTTTTCACATGTCCTGTACACTACCTTCACATCCTTAAATCACATTTTTATCATCACAACATTTACGTTATACCCGTTCCCTCTATCTCTGCATATCTTTTTTATATTTCATAATAGATTTACAACTCAAGATTACCAAGTACCACATTCCCTTATAGGGACTTAAACAGTTTGCCCATATTGAGTAACAAGTTTTTCTTTTCCCCATTTACCTTTTTATGTCTTTGCTGAGCCCAGCATTTGAAGATCAAATTTTATATTGAGTTCTGGTCTTTTTATCAAGAAGATTGGAAAATCCCGTATTTCACTGAATGTCCATCTCCTTCCCTGAAATATTATGCTGAATGTTTCAGGGTAATTGATCCTTGGTTGTAGTCCCAGCTCTTTCGCTTTGTGGAATATCACATTCCCTTTCATTTTATGTTTTAATATAGAAGCTGCAAAGTCCTATGTGTGCCTGACCATAGCTCCTTGATATTTGAATGTTTTCTTTCTTGTTGCCTGTAGTATTTTCTCTTTCACTTTATAATTCTGGAATTTGGCAACGATATTTCTTGTTGTTTTTAGTTTGGGATCCCTTTCGGGAGGTGAATGGTGGATTCTTTAGATGAATGTTTTGCCCTTTGGATCTAGCACTTCTGGGCAGTTTTTCTTGATGATTTCTTGGAAGATATTATCCAGGCTCTTTTTTCCATCATGGCTTTCTGGTACACTAAAAATTCTTATTTTTTTTCTCCTGGATCTATTTTCCAGGTCTGTTGTTTTTCCAATTAGATGTTTCACATTTCCTTCTATCTTCTCATTCTTTAGATTTTGTTTGAATAATTCCTGATGTCTCATAGAGTCATGAGTTTCTTCTTGCGAATTCTAATTTTTATCAAATAATTTTCTTCAGTTGACTTTTTGCACCTCCTTTTCCATCTGTCCAATTATTCCTTTTAAGAAATTTTTTTTCTCCCGTTACTTTTTGTACTCCTTTTTTCCATGTGTCCAGTTTTCCCCATTAGGATTTGTGCTCCCTTTTCCATTTATCCAATTTTCCTTTTTATTTTTTTTAAGTTTTAAATACTTGATTGATTAATTGGTACAGGACTTTCCATCTTAAAAATAGTATTTAGTTCAAGTTGATTTTAAAATTCCCTGAGAAAGGTAATAGCACAGTGGGTACATCTCATCAAAGACTTCCTAATGTGACTGGTCCAAGGCATCTCAGTATTCAATCAGGTTAATGAAAGCAATGGCTTTCAAGGCTCTTCAGCTTGGCCTCAGCATTAAGAGTAAATTCCTTGAAGGTTTTCTGCAGGGAGAGCTGAGGTGGAACCATCTGGATTCCAGAAACGAGTGTTATGATAGCTTTTGTCTGCGCAACTCCCAGACCCAGTTTGATTACACAGTTCATAAACTTCTGGATGTACAATTGGTAATTCAAAGTTAAGGAAAGATCTTGGGGCTCAAAAGTTTTCAACATCTGGTTTGTTTTTTGCCCAGGTAGTTGTAGGTGCTGTCCATGGCTCTGGCTGCCCCCATGGCCAGGGAACTCAGCAGTTGCTCATCCACCCCAAAAAGGAGGGCGAATTGCCGTAGGCTGTTCTGATCCACACACTGTCCAAAGTCCAAGAGATCTACGTCGTTGAACTTCACTCCCTGAAAGATGGGAATCTGATCCTGAATCCCATCCAGCAGTTCTTCAGCACGAATTTTCACCCTGGACAATGCAGGAAGATAATAGTAATAAAACGGCACCTCAGGAGCAGCCGCCGCCACTTCTTTTAAAAATGCAATCAGGACATCTTTTTTCACAGGTTTGAAAAAGAAAGGGGCTACGACGGCAATACCATCAGCTCCTATTTCTGCTGCATGCTGAGCCAGGTCTTGTGAGTCTTTCAGGCTTAATGCTCCTACATGAATGATCACATTGTCCATCTTATTTTTTCTTTTTGTCTCCCAGCCTTCTACAAGTTGTTGCCTCTCTGGGACACTGAGTGACAGGCCTTCTTCTGTTGAACCATTCAGAAAAATGTTTTTCAGACCCTGCTCATTTATAAGATAGTCTACATAATGGCCAATTACAGAAAAGTTGATTTCTCCCATCTCAGTCATAGGCATGACAGTGGCAGCAACGAGCCTTGAAGTTTCTTGGGGGTGGGGGGCATTGTACTGTTGGAACAAGATAGAAAATGCACCGCTTAGATTCTCTCCTCCTTCAGAGAGCTCCTATTAATGACAGACCTCCCAGGCAAAGTCCACTCCCAGGCTCCTGGGTGAGTGACTTTTGGTGAAGTTAATTAACGTGCATTAGGTCCCCAGTAGGAATACAATAGGCAAGAAAAATCTGTGTAAGATCCAGGAGAAAGTGCCCCCCCAATTTTCCTTTTTAAAGAGGTGTTCTCTTCAGTGAATTTTTTTTCATACTTTTAAATCCATTGGCCAGTTTTTCTTCTATTCATTCTTCAACTCCTACAAGAATGCTCTTTGTGCATGAGACCAGTTCATAGTCCCTTCTGAAGACTAAGATGGGAGTGCAGTCTCAATATTGACCCCTTTGGTATTTTTGTTTTGATCCTTGTCCCCATAAGACGATTCTGTGGTCTGTTCTTTCCTACTTTGCTTCTTACTCATGATGATGACGCTTTGTGTATTGTAGCCTCTGGTTCTTTCAGCTGGAGGCTAAATTACCTAGTGCTGTGCTGGCTGGTGTGAGAAAGTACAGGCCAGGTGATATTTTTATTTCTGTGTTTTCCTAGGTTAGCCCTGGAGCTAGCTTGTTAAGTATGGGGGAGGTGTGGTGTAGCCATGGGAGATCTCCTTAGCTGAGCTAGAGCAACAATAAGGTCAGGGGTTGGTGATCCAGGCTGCCCTATTTTCTTCTCGTTTCCACTGGAGTGCTGGGGCATGCGTGGGGTCCTAGTGTTGGTGGTTGCGAGGCTCCACCCCCATGGAGCTCCGGATCCCCTCCTGGTTATGTGAGGTGGGCCTGTCAGGGAAACCCCTGGTCCCCTGCCACGGTAAGAAGAATTTTCCTTAGCGATTTTCCTAGTCTCAAGTGCTATGAGACTGTTTGCCCCTTCTGCTGATTCTGTTGAAACAGAAATTTTCTAGGGAAATAATTTTTGGTTCTTCCAAGGTCAACAAGAGTAGGGAGAGAAAGAATTTACAATCACTCCACCATTTTCACTCTCAGAAGTTTAAGTAGGTAACTTATAGACTATCTGTCTGCTGGCTGATTGTCTTAGCAGCAGCTGCTGCAGATACTTGGGGCTGTACAGCTCCCACTCTGCTGGACTCCCAATCCTGTGGTGTTTTTCTCAAGATTCTGCTGTACTGCTACTACCTCACACTGCCTTGGGGCTTTCCTGCTTGTCCCTGCTGTGGCAGAGATGTGTCTTGCTATGCTCCTCCTGTGAATGCTCCCCCACTCTCATGGCACAGATCCTTTCTGTTAACCGTCAAGTCTGTCCTGTGCTGTGAATCTACCGCAGACTCTCTCCTATTGGATGCTGCAAGTCAAATATTTGGTCAGATTTTCTTTGTAGATGTATCTGAAGGAGTTTGTCTTAAAGCTTAGGTGAGTAGTTGCTCTCACTCTGCCATCTTGGCTCTGCGCCCTGTCCTACTCTTTGCAAAGATACTTCTATGGACCTGTAAATTTTCAGTACTTCCAAAGTGATATGATCTAAAGAGTCATGTTTACTACTCTCCTGGTCTTTGCTATGGTCTGTGAGTGACCATAAGCACTCTTTTCCATCCTGGAACTGTATGGAGTGTCCTCTCTCCACTGATGCTATAAGCTCTGCTATGTTCATTCTCATTCCGGCCCTGAGAGTGCATGCAGGACTGCAACTCAGATCGGATTACAAACAAAGAAGCCCAAAGAGCTATTAAACTAACTATTCCCCTTGACCTATCAATAGCACTACTTGGTCTATTTCCAAAGACAATTAGGGAAAAAGGAAAATAATCTATGTCTTCTAAAATGTCCATCCTAGCCTGGGACAGTACACCCACTCCTGCCATTACCCACACTTAAAGCAAAGTCTTACCTTTACAATGAGGTAGAAAGTCAAGTTGTTTGTTTTCTTGGAAGATGAGTAAACATTATTAAAGAAATCAGAGTTTAGAACCTTACCGAAGGACAGCAGAGTCAAAGTTCCTGCATCAAAACCCTTCAAGAAAATTTTGAATTGGTGTCAGCAAGTGCAGGAGCTCAAAAAGGGTTGTCAAAATCAAGTAAGAGAAGTAGAGGAAAAACTGGGAAGAGAAAAAAGAGTGATACAGAACAATCATAAAAATGAAATCAACAACTGCTAAAGGAGACTCACCCCTCCAATCCTGAAGAAAACAGCACCTTGAAATAGATTAACCCAAATGACAAAAGAAGTCTAAAATGCCAATGAAGAGAATACTTTAAAAAGCAGAATTGGCCAAATGGAAAAGGAGATTCCAAAGACCACTGGAAAAAATAATTCCTTCAAAATTAGAATGGAACAAAAGGAAACTAATGATTTTATGATAAATCAAGAAATTTTAAAACAGAATCAAAGTATGAAAATTTAGAAGAAAATGTGAAATGTCTCATTGGAAAACAGCTGATTTGGAAAATAAATCCAGGATAGGTAACTGAAAAATTATTGCACTACCTGAAAGCCACGATCGAAAAAAAAACCTAGATATCATATTTCAAGAAATTATGAAGAAAAACTTTTTTGATTGTGTAGAACCAGAGGACAAAATAGATTTTGAAAGAATCCATCAATTGCTTCCTCAAAGACATTCCAAAAGGAAAACTCGTAGGAATATTGCAGCCAAATTCCAGAGTTATCAGGTCAAGGAAAAATATTGCAAGGAGTCAAAAGTAAATAATTTGATTATTGTGCAAACATAGTCAGAATAACACAAGATCTAGAACATTATATATTGACGGTTTGAAGAACTGGGAACATTATATTCCAGAGGTCAAAGGAAGTAGGAATAAAACCAAGAATCACCTACCCAGCAAAAATGAGTATAAAACTTCAGATGTAAAGATGGTCCTTCAATGAAATAGAGGACTTTCAAGTATTCCTGATGAAAAGACCAGAGCCGAATAGAAAATTCGACTTTTAAATACAAGAATCAAGAGAAGTATGAAACCATAAACAGGAAAGATAAATCTTAAGAGACTTAGTAAAATTGTACTGTTTATATTCCTACATGTAGAACTCCTGAGACCTTTCTCAACTTTAGGATAGTTTGAGAAGAGAGAGAGGGAGAGGGAGAGAGAGAAAGAGAGAGGGGGGGTGGTAGAGAGGGAGGGAGGGATGGAGGGAGGAAAGGAGGAGGGAGGGAGAGAAAAAGAGGGAGGGAGAAAGATACAGAGACAGACAGAGAGAAAGCACAGGGTGAGTTGAATATGAAGAGTGGATATCTATAAAGTAAAACTAAAAAGTTACAGAAGAATGTATTGGGAAAAGAAGAAAGGGAAAGACAGAATGAGAGAAATTATCTCCCATAAAAGAGACAAGAAAAGATTTCACAATGGAGGGGAAGAGGGTGGAGGTGAGAGGGAATACGTGAATCTTACTCTTATAGGATTTTGCTTAAGGAGGGAATAAAATACAACTCAATTGGGTATCTTACCCTACATGACAGGAAGAGGGAAGAGGATGGGAAGAGGGATGATAGAAGGGAGGGCAAGTTTAGGGAGGGAATAGTCAGAAGGAAGCACTTCAGAAGAGGGACAGGATCAAAGCAGAAAATAGTATAATTGAGGGAAATATAGTTAGTCTTTCAGAATGTTACTGTTATGCAGGGTTTTTTTTTTTTTTTTTGTTTTGTTTTTGTATAATGACACATATATTACCTATACTGAATTGCTCTCCTTCTCAAAGGGGTGGGTTGGGAGGGAAGAAGGGCGAAAAGGTGAAACTCAAAGTTTGAAATACATGTTAAAAATTGTTTTTAAATTCAACTGGGAAATCTATTTTGCCCTTCAAGGAGGTAAACGGGAAGGGGCTAGGAAGGGAGGAATGTTAAAAGGGAGGGCAGACTGGGGGAGTGAGTAATCAGAATTCATGCCATCTTGGGGTTGAGTGAGAGGAAAGATGGGGGAAATTTGTAAATCAAAATTTTGTGGAAATGAACACTGAAAACTAAAAATAAATAAATTTAAATCTTAGAAAAAAAATACTTTGACATTATGACTCTCTCATTGTCATCGCCTTTTATAGTTGTGGATGTTTGATCATTTCAGTACTATAGAACTCTTCATGACCTTATTTGGGGTTTTCTTGGCAAAGATATTGAAGCAGTTTTCTATTTCCTTCTTCAGTTTATTTTACAGATGAGAAAATTGAGGCAAAATGATTTGCCCAGGGTCACTCAGTTAACAAATGTCTGTAACCATATTTGAATTCCTGAAGATAAAAGACCCGGGCCCAGTACTTTCTCCCCTCTCCACCTATCTGCCTACCAATGATTTCTCCATGTTTTTGCTATCTCCATATTTGTAAGGATATAATCTATGTCATTATCCAAATCACCGAGAAAAAATTAAACAACACATGATCAAGTAAAAGTAGCTAGGATATTCCACTGTAGCCATTGTAGTCAGCAATCAAATCTAGCTAGCTTTCAAATGTTTTCAATGTGGTCATTCAACATGTTCCTAAGTGTACCTTTGCCTCCAAAGTTAACATCTCTAGTTCTGTAAATAATCCTCAAATGTTAATAATTAAAGAACTTTTGCCATGGTACTTGTCCTCCTCAAGATGAACTTTAATTTAACATTGTCCTTCTTAAACTTTGTTTGAAGAATTGAAAATAATGCTCCAGATGAAATCTTACAAAGTCAGAATGGACTCGGACAACCTTCTTCTCCATTCCCAGTTAAGATCACAGTCAGTTTTGTTTTCCTTTGTTTTTCAGTTACAACTCAATACTAACTCAAATAATGTTTGCTAAAACCTCCACAGGTTTTTTGGGCAAACTGCTTTGTAACGAGGCAAATTTTTAACCATGTATCCTCCACAGGATCCTTGGAAAGAATTATATTTTTTACTGCAAATTTAGAATATGCATATATTCTCATAAATTTTCATCTTATTTGATTTATACCAATACTCTAATCTGTCAAGATTATTTTAGATCCTAATTCTATTATTCAGGGAGTTAGCCATTCTTTCTACCATACAATCATTTGCAAAATTGAGGAACACGTAATCTATTTCTTTGCTGAAATAACTGAGAAAAATGTTAAAAACAACTGAACACCTACTAATTTTTATATACTTTTATATCATGTTGACTTTTAATCCTTAAGAAACTTGTTCAGACATTTCAAAACAAATGTCACTGACTTACTTTATCTATATGTCTCCATTTCCTCCTCATTAATATTACAAAATATCAAAGTGTTTAGTAAAATCTAGCAAAGAGTTGTTCTTCCTTCTGGCTCATCTACCTGTTTAGTCATCTAATAGGAAGATGGAAATTAAAACAGTCTGGCAGGACCTATTCTTAATGAACCCCTGATAGAATTTTGTGCACATTGGCTTCTTCCTTTTTTTTTTTTAATGCACATTAGTTTAATCTTTTTATAGACATTGCCTTTGAATTCTACTAGCCAACTCTTTAACAATATGTCTCAAAATTCTCTTAGGAATTAAAATCAAACCTCATTGATTATAGCTTGAATATATGCACCCCTACTTTTGAAAACGAAAATATATGCCCCGAACTGAAGATTACTAGTTTTATAATTTTCCACAGAATGTCCACCTACAACTTTAATTTTTTTTTCCATTTGTGTATATTATTTTTATTTAACCAGTGAATACTCATCGAATAATATTGGAATGGCTACATTAGAACCAAGTTGAGTATAGATTAATTGATGTAATTATAAATTTAACAAAATCAATTTGACATTATCTAGGGCACTTTGCTTTAAAAACAACAGCTGCAGCAGTATCAGGAACAATAATATCTAGCTTTTATATTGTGTTTAAAGTTTTCAAATTGTTTTATATATGCTGCTTCATTTGACCCTCAAAACCACGAGTAAGGTAATATATTACGTCCATTTTACAGAGGAGGAAACTGAAGTTGAAAGACGTTAATTCACCCAACCAGAAATAGCGTTACTAATTATCTGTGGAAGAGTTTGACCCTTGATTCTTTTGACTCTAATTAAAGCAGGTACCCCTGTGCCATCTAGCTTCCAAACAAGCAAAAATTAATGTTAAGGTAGAAGGACGCACATTTACGAGCTCCGAACCCACAACCCATGGAATTGAGGTAAAAGGAGATCCCCATAAACTCTGAATCTCTGCAGGGGGTGCATAAACATAGGGGAAGAGATTTCCATTCCACTGAACCCTGGAAAGCCGTCCCCGGGGTCCATCGCACTCCGGAAAGCGGACCCCACCCCCACCCCTGGCCGCGACCCAGAGAAGCTGACCCAGCAGACTTCAGAGAGGAAAGCTCCGGGGGAAGCTCCGGCAGCCGGGAAAGTCCCTCCGCCCACAGAAGCTACAGGTCAGTAAGAAAGAAAGCTGCGATAGGGGAGGGGAGCGGAGCATCTCCGTGACTCGGGCCCCCTCGGGAGGAAGCGGCTGCGGCAGAGACGGGGGCAGGAAGTGGCGGAGGCAGAGGTGTGGGCGGGCGGCTGAGGCGGCGGTCCGGGACTCAGGAATCCCCCAGCAGCAGGTAGGATCTTCAATACTGAAGGTCTTTCCAACCTGAGGGAGCCGAGTAGGGGAGACGGCCCAGCCCCAACCCTGCTCTACTGCTGAACGCCTGTGAATAAAACCCCCACGGGAACTGAGCACAGCAGGCGGGGGCCCCACACCCCCACCCGCTCCGTTCCTGAAAGTCTCTGCAGAAAGCCCCTGAGGGCCCAAGATTAGAAGGCGGCCCTGCCCCCACCCTTGCGCCAGAACTAAAGTTTGCCGCAGGAAAGCGCATTTGAATCTCAGAGGCCAAGCACTAGCTGGGCGGATCCAGGCAGGGGTGGAAAGGAATCTCAGAAATCAAGTAACTGGCTGGGAAAATGCCTAGAAAGGGGAAGAAAAATAAGACTTTGGAGAGTTTTTTCCAACAAATGCAAATGATCCCGACCTTCGGATCTGATGGGGAGGACGAGAACGTATTTTTCCTATCAGGGAAAATGATGGGACCATACCTTAAAAGAAACTAAAGTAAGTGGTGAGAGAGAAATGTAGGGGGAGGAAAGAGAGGGAAAGGTAAGGGGGTAACTATATGTCATTTAAGAGGCAGGTAGGAGTTTTTTTTAGTGGATGGATAAAGAGGAGAGCTGAGAAAAAAAAAAAAAAAACAAGAAGTTTACCCTCATCACATTTGACTAAACGAAGGAGTGAAATGTACACTCATTTTGGTATGAAAACCTATGTTACAGTATAAGAAAGTGGGGGAGAAGGAGATATTGCAAGGGGGGGGATGATGGAGGGGAAGGCAAAGGGAGGAGGGAACAATTTGAAGTCAACACTTGGGGAGGGACAGGATCAAGAGACAGAAGAGAAACAATGATGGGCAGGTTAGGAGGGATGGTAATCCAGTTAGTCTTACACAACACGACTATCAGGGAGGTCATTTGCAAAACTACACAGATGTGGCCTATGTTGAATTGTCTGCCATCCCAAAGGGAATGGGTGGGGAGGGAGGGATGGGGAGAATTTGCAACTCAAAGTTTTAGGAACAACTGTTTAGTATTGTTGTTGCAACTAGGAAAGAAGACATACGGTTAATGAGGAATAGAAAGTCATCTGGCCCTACAGGAGAAAAGAGAAGATGGAGACAAGAGAAGGGAGAGATGAGAGAAGAGAGGGCAGATTGGAGATAGGGAAAATTAGATTGCTTGGGGTATTGGGGTGGTGGAGGGGATAAAAGGGGAGAAAATTTGGAACCCAAAAATTTGTGAAAATGAATGTAAAAAATTAAATAAATAAATAAAAATTTAAAAAACGAAAATATATTAGGATCTGGAACAAATATTAGAAATCAAAATGATCTGATGTAACTCATTAAAACCACACCTTTTAGAAGATGGTTTAAATTTCTAGTGGATGGATGTAATTAATCCTATCTAATTTCACTTTTTCAAAACAAAAAGAAAAACAGAGTAAATGGGAGAAGGGAATCTCACTATTGTAATAGAATTTGTTATCCAGGGATTTTATGAACTACCCAGCCTCCCAATCAAGAGTGATCATTGTCCCTGTACAGTGGCATCTTAGAAATAGAAGAAAGCTATTTGAGAAGAGTCTTGGGTCTGGGAATTTCATGTAAGAAGTTCAGACTTTTATTGATTCTTCATTAATTCCTTTTACAATCCATCCTTCCTATGTTTTAAGGATTCCAAAATTCCCTAGATACTCCCTGAGTTGTCAACACATCCCTTAAAGGAAATTCAGCTTCACCTTCTTTCAGTGGACTTTGTCTAAGCTATATTCCTTTTACTGCCCTTCAAACCTACTGAAGAAATGTCAGTTCCTAAGTTTTTCATGGATAAAGATAAGAAAAATTAACTAATTCAAATTTCAACGGCTTCCAGAGGTCAGCTATTTGATGAAGTGGATTAAAAGTATCAAATATGATAGCATAAGTTCTGACCTTGTAAGACGGTATTTCTTCTTACTAACTTTGAGAACCTGGATAAGTATATAACCTCTATGAAATTCTGTCTATTTATAATAGGAATAGCGTTGACTACTAATCTGAAAGATCTCTTGCAAATCTACTTATTATCTGACCCTATGAACCCAGTAACCAATAATATAAAATGATTCAAGTGAAAATTCAGGTCTCAAAGAGTGAGAGCGTTATTTTGGATGAGAAAGTCTTCCTAATACCTCTGATCTCATAAAAAAAATCTAACTGATTATTGATTACAAATTATATGCAAGATAAAGATAGCACTTTCAAAGAGGTCAGAATATAAAGAGTTTATATGATTTTGTAAGGCATAACATACAAAGCAACAGACTGTGATGAAAATAAATGTTGTAGGAATTCTTAGAATGTAAGTTTAAATGACTTCATTGGGTCAGAGAAAGATTGACAGAGAGCAGGGAACATCGAACGGGGCCTTTCTGGAGCAACAGAATTCCAATTAGAAGACATCAGGTTTGAACATAAAATGGTAATAGAATAGCAGAATCATAAATGTGGTGAAAGAAAAGGCATTTCTAAAAAGATCAGTTATTGTTTGGTAAATAAAGATTTTGTTGTTTTTTTTTTACTTGCTGGTTTATTTTAAACTACGCTGCTTTGATTCTTTGCCCAGATAGAACTTCTCTACTGATGTCCACAAGACAAATACGCCAGATTGTTAGTGAGTTATATTACTCTAATCAAATTGATAGATTTTTTCTTATGATACACACACACACACATACATATATACATATATAATGTGTGTACAAAGGAAACGTAGGATGCACAAACTTGTATTAACCACCTCAAATTTTCACATGGACTCTCTGTGCCCAATCTTTGGTAGAGCATTCCGAGCTCTTATTGGTCTGATCAGGTACAGTCGGACACATCATAAATTCACTTTATCATGATGATGTCCTTTTTGTCGTCCTCGAGAATAAAGGACAGCAACCAACCAACCAGCGTGTGTGAGTATGTGTGTGAGTGTGTGTGTGTGTGTTTGCATTGTTTATTCCCAGTAAGGTAGGCAGAAATTTCTTTTCATTATTATTATTATTATTTTATTTGTTTTCAGTGTTCTACAATCACTCCCATATATTTCAAATTTTTCTCCTCCTTCCTCTCTTTCGTCTCTAAGTCCCTACCCCCTCCCTGATACGGCATACAGTTTTACTTAGGTTCTACACATACATTCCTATTAAATACATTTTCACCTTAGTAGTGTTGCACAGAAGAATTAAAACGAATGGGAGAAACCATACAACAAATCAAAACAAAACACGAAGGAAAATGATCTGCTTTATTCTGCGATTGAATTCCATAGTTCTTTCCCTGGATGTGGCAGGTATAAAGCAGAAATTTCTTGAGGGAAGAAAATATCTGAATTTTTTTTGTCTTTTCATTCCTTCATACATAGAAGGTCCTCCATTCCTATTTATTTACGTGTTTATTTATGCCAATTTATCAAAATTTTTAAAAAAATCTGATTATTCTAACCTTTATTTAGTATCTTAAATTTTCCTTACATTTCCCTAATAATTTAGCACTTCCACCCCTCCCCGAACTGTATTATCAAACTAAAGCTGGAGTCACACTTTTGGTATGAAAATATATTCATGGAAAATATGTCATATGCAACTCACAATGGAACAAAACCTTTCATGCCAATGTGATTTTCTTTTCTGTTCGCTCTGTTTATTTTGTGACTTGACACAATTACTCTATGAATTGAATATTACTCTATGAAACTTTTTACGTATCATCTGCATTGGATCAGCAAATGTATAATACTGGTATAATATTGAAGCATATTAATAATAGCTTTCCATTCTGGCAGTTACACATTTAATATATAGATGCTGTTTTTTCAAATGATGGGGGAAGAAAAAGTGGCTGGAGTTTCTTAGACTTACAGCTACATCAGTTAATTCAAAGAAGTCTATACTGGGGACAAATTCTCATCAAGATTTAGAAGGCAGAAATATTCAAGAAAGAGTTGCTTCATCTTTGTAAAGTATATTGAAATAAGAAAAGTATAGCTCTTCAGACTCTCCTCCACTTCAACAAGTAGCAGTAAGTGGGCATCTATGGTTGTGATAAGGTTAGTGTGTCTTGACGTATTCTTAATGCTAAGGGTGGGCATCATCAAATTGTTTTCTAAATGATCACAATACTTCTGCCCCTTTGGAGAGGGGGATACTTCAGTCTTCGTTAATAGTAACCAAACCTGGCTTCAGGTGGTTATGCAATATTTAACTCAGAAGGTGAAGTGTGTGTCTCATAGAGCACAGAGACTCAGTAAGGGAGTTGTGGATTGGTTCAAGGAATTCTTTATCCAATCAAAGTCTTATTTTGGGTCCACTCAACTCACTCTTTGATTGACCCACAGAGATTTGAGGAGGAGGAACAACTCCTTACAGCTCCATCCTCTTCAGAAATGACTTAATAAAATTATTTCTTAAAAAAATATAGTTCCAAGGTTTTTCTTTCAACCTTAATGCCCTAAAACAATGAAAATTTTAACTCCTTTGGACATCCATGTATCTTATCTCAGGATTATTTTTGTGAGGTTCTATCAGCGCAGACTACCACCGTCCATAGCCCAAACAACAACAACAACAACAAAAATTTGTGAAAATGAATGTAAAAATTTAAATAAATAAATAAATTAAAAGGCCTTAGTTAAACAATTTGAATACCTTTATAACTTGGTTGTTGTTGCTCGTTCTGTCCTTTAACGTTTTAAATGTAGCTTTTACAGTCCCTTGCATGATTCTAAAATGCTCTTTGGAAGTCAAGATTCATTACATGCAAAAGTAGCATATGAAAATAGGTATTATTTAGAGATATTCATAAAAAATATATATAATAACTATTCTAAAATTGCAAAAAAAATAATCTGAATTGGAATTACCAAAATGTACATGGCAAATGTAAATAGAGCCCTGATGTTTTCCTGAGTTGTACTTATTAAATATTTGAAAAAAACAATATTTCTATGGACTAATATTATGACTCATGGTACTCAGAGAATTAATTATTAGTAAATATCATAAAGCATTGGACATGAAATATCTTTATTAAAAGTGCTGTTTTATTAACTTTCTTTTCTTTGTTGCCAATTAGAAAAACTCCATTGTAGAGGCAGTAATTTAAAAAATGAACAACTGAAGAAGACATAATCATGAATGAAAGTCCAGTAATGAAAATATTCTGAATATATATACATATATGTATGTATGTATGTGTATATGTGTGTGTATATATATATATATATATATATATATATATATATATATATATATATATATATATATTTGATATGATTAACATTTTTCAAACAAAATGAAAGGGACATCAAACTCAAAAAAGAAGACAAAGTTATGTGTGAAGATGACAATATTTTAGGATTTATAGGAGCTCAGGGATCTCACAAAAATAATTAAAAGAAGTTTTTAAATGTACCCATGGGGGAAAAAAAAAAAGAAAATCACACGTTGAATTCTTCATCAAGACTTGAGATGTACAAAAGGAAAGTAGGATTATTGCAGAAATTCAGAAGTACACACATTAGAGGTATCTACGGCTCCAAAAGACATGTTGCAAAGATGCCCCATCATATTAGGAGAGATGATCTGTAGAATCCAGGGTATCCTCAGAGTCAAGCAGTGACCAAGAGAGTGGTGTTGATTGATATAAAACCAGTGACCAGAGACACAGTCTAGGCAAAATAAAGCTTGAGGTGGCCCCAATGACCAGTGGCAGGTGCCTAGAAACAGAAGAGTAATTCAGCCTAGAAACATGGTATGGAAGGGTTCCAATTAGAAACTTATGCACGGGGCCAGGTCTTCCAAAGGAAAGAGACAGGCCCTAGCTACAGCCCAGAGCTAGACCAGCCCTGGAATACGCGAGCAAACCAAGGAAATAAACAAATGCCATGATGAAATATTTTGGACCGAATCAAAGTAAAAGAGCAAAGTTATAATAATACAATTAGAGACTCAGAAAAAAATATCCTCCTAACAATTATCAGAAGACTATATAGAAATAATGAAAAGAGATACAGGATGCATTAGAGAGAAAATAATCTTAATGAAAACCTATGTCTTAAACAAATGTCACAAATCTTATCTAAGCTAAATACTCTGCAAAATGGAATGGACCAACTAAAATAATTAATCCATGAAAAATAAATTTTAAAAGAAAATCAAACAATTGGATAAAATTAAGATATATAACATTTTAATATCATAGAAAAAAGGAGTGTAGCCAAGATACAAATATTATCTTAAAATTACAAAAACAACAATGATAACAGCAACTGGATATCACATTTAATAAAACTATAAATTAAATCTGTGCAGCAATCTAAAAAGGAGGAGGCAGAAACTAAGAAATACTAGCTCTCCATAGACTCATAGAAAAAATTCAGAACTTAAAATTCGCTCTTCAGCTTTTGTTATAGTCCAACTCTCACAACAGTACCCAGAAAAAAAAAAAAAAAAAACAAAAGGGAAAGAAAGAAACAAAAAAGAAAAAACAAAACTTTGACTACAGGGACCTATGCAATCAAGAGAATGTTGCAGTTTTTGTTGGTTTGTTTGTTTTTAGTACGTGGTCCAGATTTGTCATAGCTTCCTTTCCAAGGAGAAAATATATTGCAATTTCCATGATTCAAATGCCATGTGCAGTGAACTTTGAAACCAAGAATACAAAATCTGCCACTTCTTTCATTTGTTCTCTCTCTATTTGCTAAGAAGTGGTGTGACAAGAAGGTAAAATCTTAGGTGTATTATTTCGTCATGTTTTCTTATTCTGTTGGTTTTAAATTTAGGTTCACATACATGCACGTACATAAATGACATGGCAGCTCTGGGAATTTATATTTATATGTTTTTTATGTCTTCCAATGTCACTGATCATACGACTTTTTCAAGTACTTCACCCTTAAATATAATTCATAATTTATTTTTTAGAACTTAGAATATAACCAAAAGAATGAATCTTAGAATAAGAAAAAAGAATGCTAGAATTTGGAAGGAAAATGCATAAGAACACATAGATTGTGATATAGAGAACCTGATATATAGGATGGAAAAATGAAAACGAACCCTTGTAGAACATTTTTTTTCCATTTAATTTTTCTGTAGTTGGAGAACGTGAGTCCAAATTTCATGAATGGCAATAAATGTTGTAAGCATGAGGAGCTTGGGCTAAAAATGAGGCTGGAAAACAAGGGAAATTTTATGATAATAACAATTTTCTCCTTTTCACTTTTCACATAACGTTCATCTTTTTTGTCATTTGATATGAGGACATCAGTATGGATATTACTGTTCATATTTCAAAGAAGCAAGGTAAGAAGCATGTAAGGAGGTATAGCTCATGTTATGCAGGTATATATATATATATATATATATATATATATATATATATATATATATATATATATATATATATATATATATATGTGTGTGTGTGTGTGTGTGTGTGTGTGTGTGTGTGTGTCTGTGTGTGTGTGTGTGTCTGTGTCTGTGTCTGTGTGTGTGTCTGTGTGTGTCTGTATGTATGTATATACGTATGTACGTATGTATTTTTTTTTACAGAGTAAGGACTAAAATTCAGGACTGACCACTGAGGCCAGTAATCTTTTCACTCCAAGACACTGCCCGTATTCTTTTCAAATTCCACAGAGCATTTGAGAGCACAAGGGCAGAAGAGAGGTGGACTAGATTATGAGCCATTGTCTGGAATGAAGGATGAAACTAGTTTGTCTTAGATTATTCCCCAAATAAGCTGAGGGGAAAAGAAGCATGTAAGGAATAATATACCTAAAGTTAAATGTTTTTTTCTAACTTAAATTTTAAAATGCATGTAAGACTTTTATTGATTCTTCATTAATTCCTTTTACAATCCATCCTTCCTATGTTTTAAGGATTCCAAAATTCCCTAGATATTCCCTGAGTTGTCAACACATCCCTTAAAGGAAATTCAGCTTCACCTTCTTTCAGTGGACTTTGTCTAAGCTATATTCCTTTTACTGCCCTTCAAACCTACTGAAGAAATGTCAGTTCCTAAGTTTTTCATGGATAAAGATAAGAAAAATTAACTAATTCAAATTTCAACGGCTTCCAGAGGTCAGCTATTTGATGAAGTGGATTAAAAGTATCAAATATGATAGCATAAGTTCTGACCTTGTAAGACGGTATTTCTTCTTACTAACTTTGAGAACCTGGATAAGTATATAACCTCTATGAAATTCTGTCTATTTATAATAGGAATAGCGTTGACTACTAATCTGAAAGATCTCTTGCAAATCTACTTATTATCTGACCCTATGAACCCAGTAACCAATAATATAAAATGATTCAAGTGAAAATTCAGGTCTCAAAGAGTGAGAGCGTTATTTTGGATGAGAAAGTCTTCCTAATACCTCTGATCTCATAAAAAAAATCTAACTGATTATTGATTACAAATTATATGCAAGATAAAGATAGCACTTTCAAAGAGGTCAGAATATAAAGAGTTTATATGATTTTGTAAGGCATAACATACAAAGCAACAGACTGTGATGAAAATAAATGTTGTAGGAATTCTTAGAATGTAAGTTTAAATGACTTCATTGGGTCAGAGAAAGATTGACAGAGAGCAGGGAACATCGAACGGGGCCTTTCTGGAGCAACAGAATTCCAATTAGAAGACATCAGGTTTGAACATAAAATGGTAATAGAATAGCAGAATCATAAATGTGGTGAAAGAAAAGGCATTTCTAAAAAGATCAGTTATTGTTTGGTAAATAAAGATTTTGTTGTTTTTTTTTTACTTGCTGGTTTATTTTAAACTACGCTGCTTTATCAGCCAAACACTAAGCATTTGTTAAGCATCTACTATGTGATTCATTGAGTCAAGAAATGGTCATACATTTTAAAATGGCCTGTATTTAAAAAAAAATGTCATGGAATGGAAGATTCCCTTCTAATTAAAGAGAACTTCTGTTGTGTAACAGACAAAAAAATCACGGAATTATAGGCAGATAGAATTTCATGGATTTTTACCTTTCTCTGCCTCGAATTCCTCCCTTGAATCCATCAAGGGTTCACCTAAGTTGTCTGCAAGATATGTTTTTATTTTATGATCCGTGATCTTCGTGCCCTGTCATGAAGATACACGTGTCATAGAACTTATACATTCCAAGTACTATTTTCCATATTATAATTCGTGGTTTGTTTTCACAGAAGTTAATGCAATCTAAATGCTCCAGAATTATGCAGTTCAGGAAACATTGAGCTGAAAGAAACGAGGATATCAGATATATAAAGGAATTTTAGAAGGATGTAGTTTTTAATTAAAAAGACATCTTGGTAAACATAATTTGAGAAAAAGAAGATATCTCCACCATGGAATTTTTTAAACAAATTAATTTATTTTGAGGAGAATAAAATGTTTTTCCTCTTACCTGAGTTCGATTGCGGGAAGAACTTTGTAACAAGTATATAGTCAAAGAATATACCATCATAATTTTGTGTATATGTGTGTATGTTTAGATAGACAGACCTTTCGAATAGACTTTACTCTAGTAGGTGGTCTGGTGGTATGGTTGTTGTCTTTCATCTTCGAAGAGGACCAAAATGACATCACCATTTTAAAGTGCAATTTCAGTGTGTCCAACTGTGGCTAATCAGACAATACGAGCTCGGAATGTTCTACTGGTTGGACACATATTCAGGTTGGGCACAGATAGTCTGTGTGAATAATTGGGGTGGTTACTCCAAATTTGTTCATCCTATTTTTTTTTTCTGTATCAATTTTGCTTTGCTCAAAGAGCACAGCACTTTTTCTTATGTGGCTATACCATTCTGAGGAATCCTGTACCAGTGCCTCCCATATTTCACAGTCAAATCCAAAGTTCTTGAGAGAGACCTTGAGAGTATTCTTGTATCGTTTCTTCTGGCCACCATGTGATCGTCTGCCCCATGCATGTTCTCCATAAAATAGTCTTTTTGACAAGCATACATTTTGCATTCCAAAATCATGCTCAGCCCATTGAAGATCCACTCTCTGAAGCATAGTTTGAATACTTGGCAAGTCAGCTAGAGCAAGGACTTCAGTGTCTGATAGCTTATCATGCCAGGTGATCCTCAGAATCTTCCTAAGACAGGTCAAATGGAAGAGATTCAGTTTCCTGGCATGGCACTGGTAGACTGGCCATGTTTCACAAGCATATAACAATGACGTGAGCAAAATGACTCTGTAGACCTTCAGTTTGGTAGTCAGTCTAATACCTCTTCTCTCCCAAACCTTTCTTAGGATCCTCCCAAACACTGAGCTAACTCTGGCAATGCACGTATCAATCTCATTGTGTGTGTATAAATCCGTGAAAAGTGCATTACCAAGGTAAGTGAACTTATCCACAGCATTCAGAACTTTTCCATTTGTTGTATCTTCTGGTTCCATGTATGGATATTGTACTGGTGGCTGATGGAGCACCTGTTTTTTTGGTGTGAATTATTAGGCCAAAATTAGCACAGACATCAGAGAATTGATCCATACTTTGTTGTATCTCAGCTTCAGAGGCTGCCTTGAGTGCACAATCATCTGCAAACAGAAAATCATGCACCGGCACTCCCTTCACTTTGGTCTTGTCTTGTAACCCTTTCAAATTGAAAAATTTGCCATCTGTACAGTAGTTGACCTTGATGCCATCTTCATCCTCATTGAAAGCGTTTGACAATATGACTGCAAACATCATGCTAAAAAGCATGGGAGCAAGCACAAAACCCTGTTTCACTACATTGGTGACTGGGAAGGCACGAGAGAATTGACTAATTATCCTAAACTCGCCCAAACATGCCACTATGAAAATGGCGTACACAATTGACGAATTTCTCCAAGTAACCAAATTTTGACATAATTTTCCAAAAGCCTTCACAAATAACGGTGTCAAAAGCCTTGGTCAGATCCACAAACATTGTGTAGAGACCTCTATTCTGCTTCTGGCATTTCTCCTGCAGTTGTCAGTCAGCCAACACTTTATTGACTGTTTCTTGGCCCTTTGTGAGGTCACACGGGCTCTCAGGTATTTGCCTACTTTCCGGGTGAAGGATCAGCCTATTAATGAGGACTCTAGAAATAATTTTTCCAGGAACGACTGAGAGAGATCCCCCTGTGATTGTCGCAGGGCAATCCATTTCCTTTAGCCTTATAGAGATGGAGCACAGAGGTATCCTTGAACTCATGGGGGACAACCTCCTCTTGCCATATAACCTGGAAAATTGTAGTCATGAAAACATGAATATGAAGACCTAGAGATCCTTATAGTCAAAGTGCCAAAAGAGAAGAAGTTCACAATTCTGGGTGACTTTAATGTTAGTTTAGACTCAGAGTTCCCGGCTTGGTAAGAAGTGCTAGGGAGAAATGGAGTTAGTAACACCAACAGTAATAGCCATTTACTGCCGAAGACTTGTGCATCACATGACCTCATCACCAACACAGTTTTCCGTTTACCTAAATGCAATAAAACTTCATAGATAGACTCTTGCAGCAAACACTGGCATCTAATAGCCTATGTGATTCTAAGGAGAAGGGACAGACAAGTTGTGAGAGTGACAAAGGCAATGTGTGGTGCAGAGAGCCGGACTGATCACAGACTTATCCTTTCCAAGCTAAATATTCTCATTCATCAAAAGCACCCACCCCAAGGCAAAATGACTTCAAGAAGAATTAATGTCAACACTTATAGCTCTTATCTGAGCGTGAACAATTTGCTGCTGACTTGGAGGGAAAGTTGAGCCTATATACAGTTGGCAACAGTGGAGCAGAAAAGGAATGGGAAGCTCTGAGAGATTTGGTGTACAGCACTGCATTTGCTCATCTTGGTCAGAACACTGACAAACACCAAGGATGAATTTGATGAAAATGATGGGGAAATTCAGAAGCTGCTAAATGAAAAACGTGAACTCCACAGGATTTGCCAGTAGGATAGTTTATCCACCTCCAAGAAGGCAGAATTTAATTCCATCAAAAGCAAAGTACAAGCAAAGCTTAGAGAGATTCAGGATTCCTAGTTCAGCAAGAAGGCAGATGAAACTCAGTTTTATGCTGATAGTAACAATCCAAAACCCTTTTATGATTCCCTGAAAGTTGTTTGTAGACCAAAAACTTATGGTGCATCAGAACTACTCAGTGCTGATGGAGCCACATTGATTAGGGATAATGACATGATTCTAGAGAGATGGGCTGAACACTTTCATAGTGTTCTCAACAGACCATCATCAATCAATGTTGAGACCATTGACTATTTACCTCAGGTTGAAGTCATTCCCGTCTTAGTTGAAGTCCCAACTGAAGAAGAGATTTTGAGGTCCACTATGTCTCTTTATGTGGTAAAGCACCTGGCGTTTAATCTATTCCAGCTGAGCTTTGCATATACAAAAGGTGTTGTAGTACATATATATAGAACTACCACACACATTACACACACACACACACACACACATACACATATTGTGTAGGTATATGTAGATATGTGTGTATATGTGTGAGTATAACAAACATATATTTTATTTCTATTATTCTTATCACTGTATGAAAATATGCACGTGGAGGTATATACACATACACAGGATATATGTATATTTTCATTTAGAATCATACACACATACATGTATATATCTTATTTTACTTTGTGTATTCATCCTATCTCTAACAGGAAATAGAGAGCATGCTTCTTAATTGGTTCTCTGAAATCAGGTTTGATTACATTGTTGATCAGAAGTATATAACAACAAGTTACAGAAGCCTATTTATTGAATGGCTGTACCTCACTCAAAGTGATAATGTGACAAGTTCTTAGCCTGAAATATCCAGGGTCTCACACTGCATCCTGGGCCATCTCCAGCCTTTCTCATGAATATCAGGTCACTGGACCCAGAAGGCTCAGGAGAAAAAAGTGAGGTTGGTGACATTGCACAGCCCTCCCTCACTCAAATCAAAGTCAACTGTAAGTCATGTCATCGTCTTGTTGTTATGGTCCTCTACGATGTTGAAGTAGAAACACACAAAAAACAATTACTGTTAAGATACGAAGAGTCCTACCATTATATTGTAGATGATGTTTAGTATTCATTAGATTATTCTAATTTTTTTGGTTATGCATATAGAGCAATGCGCTGAGATGTGTGATTATCATGTCCCTTAATATTTTGGAACTTACTGCAGTTAACATAAACTAACTTTTAAAATTGGATAAAAAATATGGAAATGCAAGTTAGTCTTCTATAGGATTGAGAAAGGCACTTTAATTCTGGTGGTGTTAAAAATGATAATAGTGGTATTGATAATTATGATAATGATGTCTATCAGTATGCACCCCAACATACTCAGGAGGGCCTGTCATCACATGTTCTTTGTTCTGCTTTTCTAAAAGGAAAGGCAATCTCTAAGGGGTTAACAATCACTTTAATCAAGCACATGCATCATTCCTTTAAACAATCACATATGTCATTCACCTTGTTCAGGGGAGTCAGCACCCTGACCTTCAAAGAAAGTACTGAGAAGTAAAAAGTCAACAGACATGGCCTCCTCTGCCTGACCATCAATAGACAGGTCCAGCTGTCCAACCATAGTTACCAGGGAGGGAAACATCAACATCTGGGTTTTCCAAGCTGGGGAACTCCTTTTTATCTTCCCAGAATCCTCTAGCCAAACAAACACTTCGAGCCAAGAAGCTCCAAAATGAAACCTCACGCTCAGAATATTTATAACTTTATTTTAAAGCCAGAGAGCATTCCAATGCTTGAAAACCAGTGCCTCATTACCAAAAGGTGTAGATTGTTCTACAGATCTCCCCTAATCAATCTCCCCTAAATGGACAGACTCATTAATCACTGGGGAAGATCTTTAATCACATTAAAATAATTAACAATGCTAATACATATACTGTGTCTAACAAAAAAACCTCTTGTTTCTGTACTTTACTCCTAGAAAAGACTCTTGATTGATAAAGGCAAAATTCAATGGGAAGTACTTGATTATAATAAGAGAAGAACAGTAAAAGATTCTATTTTGCTTGCCATCACACACCACTCTTCCAAAATCCTTGACCTTACAATCTAAATGGTCATGGATTGTGGAACAATAGAGGCATTATACTTTGTGATCTCAAATGTAGGTGATTTATGCCAACCACATAGGCAACTTGTATCTGAGTAGGCATTAACATTTATGTAGTAAATATAACATAGTTTCCACAAAATAAACACATCATGAACTTTACATTTGCAGAATACATAACATAGCAACTTGTTACCAAGGGGGCCATATGGCTTTAAATAAACACAGTGGTATATACCTAACATAACATAATTTTTTTGAGGTGCAAGCAATCATATTCTCGTTCTTCATTCTCAAACAGAATAGTCCAAGAAAAGTCTTCTTAAGGTGTGTCCTCCCCACCTTGTCATTTTAAGCACTCTCACCTATAGACTGTAATGAGTCAAGCGTCAGTCTTAACATTGCTCCAGCCCCAACTTTCAAGTCCTCAGGGATGGCTGGGTAACAAAGCCATCATGGTGGAGTCCTTCAGGGGGGTACAGGTGTGATAGTAATTTAATTGGAAAATATTTCCTATGCATTAATAGGCCTAATAAGTCACATGGATCCTGTGTTGGGAGGATTTTGCAGAAAGGGCAGAGCAGAACCAGGATGAAGTGAATGAGCCAGGTTGGTTCAGGGGCAAGAGGAGCCAGACAGGCTTGGCAAAGCTCAGGCTGGTGAAAATTTGCTTGTGAGAAGTCCCTGGGAGAAGAGGGGAGGCTTGGAATGGCTTTGCTCCCTGTGGTGATCATGTTTACTAATTTCTTGACCAACATGACAGATTTTCCTTTCTGGTTCTGGGGGCTTTCTGGTGTCCAAATAAATGTTTTGGTTTTGCTTTCCAGGTGTAGAGTCTGTCATGTTTTATGATTCCAAATTGTGTAGTGATATTCATGGCTGCAGTGGATGCTGTGAATATTGCATTGGTGTTACACTTTTCAACAGAGATGGGATGGCAAAATATCAGACCTGCATTTGGAGACATGGAGCGGAGAGCTGCCTTTGCCCAGACTCAGACTCAGGCAGGCGCTAGGAGAGACTGGCTCCTGCTGGAGGAGGAGGGACCCTGGCGTTCAGAGTTCATCCATGGAGCAAAATGGGAACTGCACGGAAAGGCACTGAGTGTGCTTTGTTTTCAATCTTCTCGTGCAATTTGTGACTCAGGAGGTGGAGTTGCCTATTGTGGGTGGGTGGGGTGAAGTGCCCTGTTGTATTGCCAAGGTAATATTCACAGCACTGCTGGTGACTATGACTACGCCAGTGTAGTGCTCAATCACAAAATACAGAGGACTGTCCATATGGAAGGCAGAAGAAAAACATTTGTTTAGACATCAGAAAGTCAAGTCCCAGTACCAGAAAGCAAAATCGGTCATGGAGACCGAGAAAATAAGGAGAAAAGTTCACCATGCTGCTATCATATAGAAACTTAAATTTTTCTAAACTCTTGAACAGGTAAATAAAATTACTGGTTTGGGGGTTCATTATTGTGTTAATTATCATCATCATTATAAATATTGAATTGAATAGTGAGAACTTAATATTTTTGATTGTTTAATTAAAGAGTTCTTAGATATTGAAAACAATATTAAAGAACTGAAAAGAAACTATAATTTAATCTTAACTCATTAATTAGAGAGGGAATATTGACACCCAGAGTAAGGAACTGATTGGCACTTCCTCACTTCAATGGCTTTCATTTTTTATCTTTTTAAAAATATTTTTTAAATTTACTTTTGTTTTGCACTTTCATTTCCACAAGATTTTGATTTTCAAATTTTCTCCCCATGTCCTCCCCTCCTCCCACCACCCCAAAACCGTGCATTTTTAAGCGATTACCCCTTTCCCCAATCTGCCCTCCTTTCTATCACATCCCTCCTTTCCCTTAACCCCATCTTTTCTCTTTTCTTGTAAGGAAACATAGATTTCTATACCCCATTACCTGTATTTCTTATTTCCCAGTTCCATCAAAAAACACAATTCTCAATGCTCATTTCTGAAACTTTGAGTTCCAACTTCTTTCCCATCCTCCCTTCCTACCATTCCCACTGAGAAGGCAAGCAATTCAATACAGGTTATACCTGTGTAGTTATGGAAAAAAAATTCCATAATCGTCATTTTGTGAAAGACTAACTGTATTTCCCACCATCCTATCCTGCCCCCCATTTATTCTATTCCCTTTTTTGAATTTGCCCATCCCTTAAATGTTTACTTCTGATTACTCCCGCCTCTCATTTGCCCTCCCTTCCCCCATTCCATTTATCCACTTCTCCCCTACTTTCCTCTAGTATAAAATAAATCTTCATACCAAATTGAGAGTGCATGTCATTCCCTCCTTGATTCAAATGTGATGAGAGTAAGCTTCACTTTTTCCCTCTTACCTCCCCCCTTTCTCCCTCTACTGAAAAAGCTTTTCCTTGCATCTTTTATGATAGATAATTTGCCCCATTCTATTTCTCCCTTCCTCCTCCCAAACTTTCATGGTTGTCAAAGCTAGGGGGTAGGGGCTTCTTAAAGCGGCTTCCCAGAGTCCTTGTCCGGCACTCGACCAATGAATTATAAAGCAAGAAATTTGTATTATAAACACATGTGCAGGCACACACACAAACGTACACACAAGCAGTTCGGTGATCAGTGAATAGAGTTCTGATTCCTGACGTCAGAAATATTTGAATTTATGTCTAGCCTTAGATATTTTATAGTTGTGAGTCCCTGGGGAAGTCATTTAACTTCTATTTGCCTCATGTGAAAATGAGGAAAATGACAGTACCTGCCTCCCAGGTTCTTCTAAGAATCAAATAAAATAATATTGTGCAGTTTTGGACAGCACTAAAGAATATTATATATTAGATTTTATATAAATATTAATTCCTTCTTCTCTGTAATATCTATAATATTTTTATATAGATAACAGAATAAGGATAAAGAAGATGAAAGACACATTTTGCGTAATGTGTGTTTGTGTTTGTTCTTTAGATGTAAAGAAAAAAATATAACACCGTATTTACCTCTCACTTTGTATTTTACAAATTATATTTTGACGAATATTTCTATTGAACTTGATATCCTCCTCAGAAATAGTCAATATATCATTTCCATTTCACCAATAAATCAATTAACAGAAAATGTTGTATTCTGATCCAAATTATACAGATGATTTGGGAGGCGGCAAAGTATGAAAAATGCATTTATAATCCAGTATTCTTTCTAAGAGCAATCATTAAATTTCCTTCTTTGCAGGTAGGCAGACAAATTTGGAGGTAGAATAATGTGATTAAGGACAGAAAGGAATAAAGAGTGAGTTAAAGGGGGGAGGGGTTATCAATAGTGATGACAAAATAAAATCAGTGAGACATTTTTCTTATTATCATTTTCATTCCTCTCTCTCCCCCCGTCTCTCTCTCTCTCTCTCTCTCTCCTCTCTCTCTCTCTCTCTCTCTCTCTCTCTCTCTCTCTCTCTCTCTCTCTCTCTCTCTCTCTCTCCCTTTTTCTCACTCATGTTTAACTTAGGAAGCAGAGAGAAAAAAGTGGAATCAATTCTTTTGAACATGCAGTCTTTTGATAAATTGAAAATTAAGCAGTTACTTCATTTGCTTCATTTATTTATCTTTCCCATACAATCATTCTTCACTTCTATTGGTTACTCCTTCATTTTATAAGAACCAAGTAGACTACTATTACTTCCTGACTTTCTAATGTCGTCCTGGAATTCTAGAGTCAATTTTATTTGATTAGTGTTCTGGAGTTTTTTTGTTGTTGCTGTTTAAAAAGAGTAGTATTTGGGGGGGGGGGGGGTTGAAGAGTCAAGATGCTGGAGTAGAAACATGCACATATGCTACCCTCCTAACCCACAGCGCATAAAATACTTGTAAAGAAGAAATCCCAACAAATTCTGGAGCAGCACAAGCCACAGAACGATGGAGTAGAGGAAATATCTGTCCCAGAGAGACCCAAAAAACTGACATGAAAGGTCTGCCAGACAACTGACCTAGAGCAGAGCCCAGCTCTGCCTTGGCCATGCAACACTGAGGGGAGCCCATCCAAGGGGGCTTCAGGGGCAGAATTTCCAGCAGCAGCAGAGGGCCTTCCACCCACAAGCACCAAATGTCAGTGAGGGTGTCTTTTCACCTTGCTGAGAGGGGAGTGAGGTATCGCCATAACTCAGGCCCCCTCGGAAGGCAGCAGCGGAGGCAGCAGCACACAGGGGCTCCCAAAGCAGGAAGGAGCTCGGATCCATTATTGAAGATCTCAGCATAAACCCCCTGAGGGAAATGAGCCCCTTGTGGTAGCCCTACCTCCATCTGAGCACCTGAACTTAATCTCACGCTGAATAGCAAGCCCGCCTCCACCAAAGTCCTGAGGCTGGGGAGCAGCATTTGAATCTCAGCCCCAAGCACTAGCTGTGCAGATCTGGAGGCGAGATCTGTGTGGAGAGGAAACTCAGAAGTCAACTACCTGGCTGGGAAAATGCCCAGAAAAGGAAAAAAAATTAAGACCATGTAAGTTTACTTTCTTGATGAACACATGTCTCCTCCCATCCTCTTAGATAAGGAAGAATAATACTTATCATCAGGGAAAGACACAGATGTTAAGATTTCTGTATACCATACATCCAAAGTAAATATTCAATGTGCTCAGGCCATGGAAGAGCTCAAAAAAGGATTGTGAAAATCAAGTTGTACAGGTGGAGGAAAAACTGGGAAGAGAAATGAGAGAGATGCAAGAGAAGCATGAAAAACAGGTCAACACCTTGCTAAAGGAGACCCCAAATATGCTAAAGAAAATAACAGCTTGAAAAATAGGCTAACTCAATTGGCAAAAGAGGTTCAGAAAGCAAATGAGGAAAAAAATGTTTTAAAAAGCAGAATTAACCAAATGGAAAAGGAGGTTCAAAAGTTCACTGAAGAAAATAGTTCTCCCAAAATTAGAATGGAACAGATGGAGGCTAATGACTTTCTGAGAAACAAAGAAATCACAAAACAAAACCAAAAGAATGAAAAAAATGAAACAGAATGTGAAATATCTCATGGAAAAAAAAAAAAAAAAAAAGATTGACCTGGAAAATAGATCCAGGAGAGATAATTTTAAAATTATGGGATTACTTGAAAGCCATGATCAAAAATAGAGCCTAGACATGATCGTTCATGAAATTATCATGGAAAACTGCCCTGACATTCTATAACCAGAGGGCAAAATAATTATTCAAGGAATCCACCGTTCACCACCTGAAAGAGATCCAAAAAGTCTAGGAACATTGTGGCCAAACTCCAGAGTTCCTTGGTCAAGGAGAAAATATTGTACGCAGCTAGAAAGAAACAATTCAAGTATTGTGGAAATACAATCAGGATAACATAGGATCTAGCAGCTTCTACACTAAGGGATTTAAGGATATGAAATATGATTTTCCAGAAATCATAGGAACTAGGACTAAAACCAAGAATCACCTACCCAGCAAAACTGAGTCCAACACTTCAGGGTAAATAATGGTCTTTCAATGAAATAGATGAATTTCAAGCATTCTTGATGAAAAAACCTGAACTGAAAAGAAAATTTGACTTTCAAACACAAGAATGAAGAAAAGCATGAAAAAGTAAACAGCAAAGAGAAGTCATAAGGGACTCACTGAAGTTGAACTGTTTACATTCCTAGATGCAAAGACAATATTTGTAATTCTTGAAGCTTTTCAGTATCTGGGTAGTTGGTGGGATTACACACACACACACACACACACACACACACACACACACAGATATCGAGAGACAGAGAGAGAGACAGCTAGACAGAGAGCACAGAGTGAATTGAATAGGATCTGATCACATTTTTAAAAAATGAAATTAAGTATTGAGAGAGAAATATATTGGGAGGAGAAAGGGTTAAATGGCAAATTTCAGAAGAGAAAAGGGGCAAATCATCTCTCATAAAAGAGGCAAGCAAAAGACTTTTTAATGGAGGGAAAAAGAGGGGTGGTGTAAGAAAAACATGAAGTTTACTCTCATCACATTCAACTAAAGAAAGGAGTAAAATGCACACCCATTTTAGTATGAAAACTTATCTTACAATACAGGAAAGTGGGGGAGAAGGGCATAATCAGGGTGGGGGGGATGATGAAAGGGAGGGCAATGGGAGGAGGAAGCAATTTGAAGTCAACACTCTTGGGGAGGGACAGGATCAAAAGAGAGAATAGAAGTAATGGGGGGCAGAATAGGATGGAGGGAAATATAGTTAGTCTTACAGAACACGTCTATTATGGAAGTCATTTGGAAAACTAAACAGATATGGCCTATATTGAATTGCTTGCCTTCCCAAAGGGAATGGGTGGGGAGGGAGGGATGGGGAGAATTTGCAACTCAAAATTTTAGGAACAACTGTCGAGTACTGTTCTTGCTACTAGGAAATAAGAAATACAGTTGATAGGGAATAGAAAGTCATCTGGCCCTACAGGACAAAAGAGAAGATGGGGACAAGAGAAGGGAGGGATGATAGAAGAGAGGGCAGATTGGTGATGGGGAAAATTAGATTGCTCGGTTTATTGGGGTGGGGGGAGGGAACAAATGGGGAGAAAATTTGGAACCCAAAATTTTTTGAAAATGAATGTTAGAGGTAAAATAAATAAAATTAATAAGAAAATAAAATAAAATATATCAGCTCTAATGTAGTAGCTAAAAATAATGTAGTAACAAAAAATAAAATAACTCAATATTTATTTTCTGTTTTCTTAATATGAAACTCTTCAATATTTGCCGTAATATGGAGAAGCTGAAAACAGATTCACATAAAAGTTACTAATGAAGAATTTTTTTTTTTAATATTTTACCTCTTCCAAGGGGAATTAAAAGTAGCAAAAATAATTAATGAAATAAATGAGAATTTAATGGTGGAAACTTGTGAATTTATCTATTAAATTCAACTTTCCTCATTCTTTAAGCTTTGTAATAAACATTGTGTGTCCACTAGTTGGGGGGCGTAGAACAGGGCAGAACATAAGATGGTAGATAGGAACCAAGTCTTCAATGAACTTCTAAATTTTATGAATTTATTTATTATTATTTCTCATTTCCATGTTATTTTTTATATTATCTTACCTTATTGGAATGATAGATATATACTGGTTAAAGCAAAATCAGAACCAACAGTTCTTAAAAGAAAAACGTCAATGTATTCATAAGCACATGACAGAATGTTGAAATTATTAATAATAAGATAATATCAAATCAAAATAAAACTGAGGCTTCATCTTACACACTACAAATTGACAAGTCTACAATGTCAATAATCAATGTGGAAGAGATTGTGAAAGTATAGGCACACTAATAAATTTTTAATAGAATTGTCAAATTGTACAACCACTTTCAAAACCACGTTCGAAATTTGTAAATAGTGACAAAAATATTCATATCCTTTGTACTAGAAGATACATTACAATTCAAGGAAGACATTGATAATAAAGAAGGCCACATTTGTTCCAAAAAAATTTCAAAGGACCATTTTTTAAAAAAAATTAATAATTAAAAATAACATAGATGCCCACTGAACTGGAATGACTGAACATATTTTGCTACATCAATGCAATGGACTACTACTGCACTGTAGACAATGAAGTATCGGTGATGAATATAGAAAATCATGCGAAGGTCGGTTAGAATTAAAGCACAATGAATTAAGGAGAATTAGGAAAATGTTGTCCATAGTGACTACAACAATATAAGTGGAAAAAGATAAAATGTAAGCATAAAAAATAAAAGAATGACAAATATAAAAATGAAGTATATTTATGAAATTGTAAAAATTAAACAGAATTGAAAGGAAGAGATATGAGAAGACACGACCAACTTACCCCAATATTGGGGTGAAAAGTCCAAAACTGCTACACATTGTAAATTTTTGGTCATTCCAATGTATCAATCTGTTTTGCTAATATTATTTTTCCTCTTTAAAATATTCCTTGTCAAGTGGGATATTTATATATGGAGACCGACAGACAGGCTGTGCTTTTGGAGAAAAGTTACTTTCCCTTTTATACTCTATTCAAAACACCTCTAAAGTAATGTCCTCTTCTCAATGTCAGAACTTTAAGTTAGGTCTTCATTGCCTCTTTTTTTTTTTTTGTATTATGGTAGGAATATATAGATAACTACCCTTGGTTCAAGGTTTTGAATCTTTATATACGTTCCTTTCTCCATAAAGTTTTCTTTTTCTTTTTAAGTTCAACATGGGCAATATCATAACCTTACTCAAAAATAAAGTATTATTTTACCTTAATATTGTCTTTGAAATTATATAACTTTGTTTTGTATCTCGTGTTGGTACTTTGGTAAATATACACATATATTTGAGATACCTTTTTTTTTTTTTTTTTGCTTTAAACTGATACATATGTATGACCAAAATCTTCTATAGACCACTGCTTTAGAGGAGGGAAATTAAAACACAGAATGTTGGATATGGAAGGGACATTACTGATTGTCTTATAAAATACCAAATTTTAGAGAAGATGAAAATGGCCCAGATATTTGAAAGAATTTCCTATTCTGAAGTTAAGATTTCTGCAATAAATGCAAACAATGTGAGAAGCAAACCACACAGATGATGGGGAGTTTATTGTTCTGAGATTCTAGGACGTTTTTAACTGCCAAGGGTATCTGTTTGGGTTATTTTTAGTGCCCTACATGATTACTCTGTCGGGAAATGTTTTAATCACTGCTCTCATTAAATATGAGCTAGCTCTTCATAGTACCATGTATTTCTGCCCCAATTGGAGCTTTTCCTTCTGGATATTTGTTATGTGTCAAGCACTCTTCTCAGACTTCATTTTTTTACCTTTATTTAGTGAGTACATTATTATGACAGGGAAGTATTATAGGAATCTGGAGAGTTGTTGTTTAATTAGACAGCGTTGTTTGGAAGGTCAACAGAAAAAAAAGTGAAAATGTCCTACTTATAATGTATCTCAGGCACAAAATGTATGACTAAGAATTACACAGTATATGTCTCCAAAAGTGTGATTTTCCTATATATTCAACCCCCTAGGGGCATTTTGCACTTGATTCACAGAGACAGAACTCTAGGTGTCTATTCTGAAAACCAGTTGTTAAAATCCTCCTTTTGCATTTCAGACATCATTCACAAAAAGTGAAAACTAGAAATCCAGTAGAAAGGATTATCAGAAATCAGGCTCCAAGAATCACATAAATAACTTTTATATTAAAGGTAGAGTACAAAGCATCAGGCAGTAAATGGACACTGGATTATTTTCAAATCATTTCCCATCATATCCATTTTAAGGCATTTTTGAACAAAAGAAACCATGTTTTTTTTTTTAAAGAAAGTTCATTTGATGGATCTTAGCTTTCTCCACCTTGACTCACAGCCAAATTTCAGTCACAATAATTTTAAAAGTATAAAAATATAAAGACTTTGTTGAGGGATGTTCTCTTCTATTAGGTATTACTATATGGGCTAATACTGTTATGATTAATAAACACAGGTACAAAGAGGAGCTCTGTCATTAGATGAATATTAAAAGGAAAAGTGGAATATTTTAAGGCACATGTTCAAGTCTAAATTCTTTAATATTTCAATCTTAGTGAGCATGGAGGGGAAGGAGTCCCATGGGTCAGTTTTTAAATATATGATTTGGAGAGAAATGGAAGAAATTGAAATATAACAGGCTCTTCATACAAAATATGAAATCATAGAGATTTAACTGTGATATTCCTATGAGTTTTCCAAATAGGATCTCTTTTAAGTAGTGATTTATGGATTTTTTTTTCTATTTATTCTTCCCCCTTGTTCTAATGCTTCAGGACAATTTAATTATTTCTTGTATTATAGTATAAAAATTCTTTTTTTTATCACAACTTTCTGCTACTCCAATTATTTGATGTTTTCTCTTCTTCATATATTCTACAGCTTATGTTGTTTTTCTTATATTTCACTTTCTCTTCTATTTTTCCATCATTCATATTTTGTTTGATTTTTTCCAGATCTCTTATACTTGCGCTGACTTCACTTTGCCAAATTTTAATTTTCAAGCTGTCATTTTCTTCCTTAAGATTCTGGATTTCCGGAAGGAAGAGCCAAGATGGTGGAGTAGAAAGACTCACGTATGCTAGCTCCGAACCCACAGTCCATAAATTTCCTGTCAGAAGAACTTCCCACAAATTCTGGATCACTGTAAGGCACACAGAAACACAGTTGAAGAGACTTCCGTTCCAGAGAGCCCTGGAGAGCCGTCCCCAGGGTCCGTCGTGTCCCGGAAAGTGGAGCCCGCCCTTGCGCTGCCCTGGTCGCGCGGTCCTAGAGAAGCAAATCCGAGCAGGCTTCAGGGACGGAACCTCCGGGGGCCAGGAAGGTCCCTCCGCCCACAGACTCTACAGGTCAGTGAGAGAGACGTCTGGGCTGGTGGAGAGAGGAGCAGGGCGTCTAAGTGACTTGGGCCCCCTAGGGAGGCAGCCACAGAGGGAGTGGTGGAGGGAGCAGCAGAGGCAGTAGCAGTAGCCCGGGACTCCCCGAGCAGGCAGGCAGAAGTTCAGGTCTCTCCATAAAACCCCTGAGGGAGCTGAGCTTGGGAGGAGGTCCTGCCCCCACCCGCTCCATCACTGAAGGTCTCTGCATAAAGCCCCTGAGGAAACTGAAACTGGGAGGCAGCCCTGCCCCCACCCCAGCACCAGAACTTAAGCTCACATAGAATAGCAGCTGCTCCCGCCACGGATAGCCCTGAGACTGGGAAGCAGCATTTCAGTCTTTGACCCCAAGCACTAGCTGCGCAGATCTAGACAGGGCTGGAGAGGAATCTCAGAAGTCAAGTAATTGGCTGGGAAAACGCCCAGAAAAAGAAAGTAGAATAAGACCATAGAGAGCTACTTTATTAGGGAAGAGAAGTTCCTTCAGTCCTTCATTTCTGATGATGAAGTACAATGCCTGCCATCAGAGAAAGACGTGGAGGTCGGGGCCTCTCTATCCCAGACATCCGAGGTGGATGTCCGGTGGGCTCAGGCCATGGAAGAGCTGCAAAAGGATTTTGAAAATCAAGTTAGACAGGTGGAGGAAAAACTGGGAAGAGAAATGAGAGAGATGCAAGAAAAGCATGAAAAACGGGTCAATACCTTGATAAAGGAGACCCAAAAAAATTCTGAAAAAAATAACACCTTGAAAAATAGGCTCACTCACTTGGCAAAAGAGGTTCAAAAAGCCAATGAGGAGAAGAATGCTTTCAAAAGGAGAATTAGCCAAATGGAAAAAGAGGCTCAAAAGCTCACTGAAGAAAATAGATCTCTCAAAATGAGAATGGAACAGATGGAGGCTAATGACTTTATGAGAAACCAAGATATCACAAAACAAAACCAAAAGAATGGAAAAATGGAAGATAATGTGAAATGTCTCATTGGAAAAACAACTGACCTGGAAAATAGATCCAGGAGAGACAATTTAAAAATGATTGGGCTATCTGAAAGTCATAATCAAAAAAAGAGCCTAGACATCATCTTTCATGAAATTATCAAGGAAAACTGCCCTGATATTCTAGAACCAGAGGGCAAAATAAGTATTGAAGGAATCAATCGATTGCTGCCTGAAAGAGATCCAAAAAGAGACTCCTAAGAACATTGTGGTCAAATTCCAGAGTTCCCAGGTCAAGGAGAAAATATTGCAAGCAGCTAGAAAGAAACAATTCTAGTGTTGTGGAAATACAATCAGGATAACACAAGATCTAGCAGCTTCTACATTAAGGAATCGAAGGGCGTGGAATAGGATATTCCAGAAATCAAAGGAACTAAGACTCAAACCAAGAATCACCTACTCAGCAAAACTGAGTATAATACTTCAGGGGAAAATACGGTCTTTCAATGAAAAAGAGGACTTTCAAGCATTCTTGATGAAAAGAGCAGAGCTGAAAAGAAAATTTGACTTTCAAACACAAGAATGAGAAGAAGCATGAAAGAGCAACCAGCAAAGGTAAGTCATAAGGGATTTTGCAAAGGTGAACTGTTTACATTCCTACATGGAAAGAAAATATTTTTAACCCTTAAAACGTTTCAGAATCTGGGTAGTTGGTGGGACCACACACAGATGTACGCACACACACACACACGCGCACACACACACATGTACATGCATGCACACACACACATACACTCAAGCATGCACACACAGAGACAGAGAGGACAGAGTGAATCGAATAGGATGGGACCATATCTTAAAAGAAATTAAGGTAAATGATGAGAGAGAAATGTAGTGGGAGGAGAGAGGGTGAAATGGAAAGGGGTAAATTATATCCCATTCAAGAGGCAAGCAGGAGACTTTTTAGTGGAGGGAAAAAGAGCAGAGCTGAGAAAAAAACATGAAGTTTAACCTCATCACATTCGACTAAAGAATGGAGTAAAATGCACACTCATTTTGGTATGAAAACCTATCTTACAGTACAGAAAAAATGGGGAAGAAGGAGATAAGCAGGGAGGGAGGGATGACGGAAGGGAGGGCAATGGAAGAAGGGAGCAATTTGTGGTCAACCCTCTTGGGGAGGGACAGGATCAAAAGGCAGAATAGAAACAATGGCGGGCAGAATAGGATGAAGGGAAATACATTTAGTCTTATACAACACGACTGTTATCGAAGTCATTTGCAAAACTACACAGATATGGCCTGTTTTGAATTGCCTGCCTTTCCAAACGGAATGGGTGGGGAGGGAGGGATGGGGAGAATTTGGAACTCAAAGTTTTAGGAACAAGTGTTGCTACTAGGAAGAAGTACACTTAATGGGGAATAGAAAGTCATCTGGCCCTACAGGACAAAAGACAAGATGGGGACAAGAGAAGGGAGGGATGATAGAAGAGAGGGCAGATTGGCGATAGGGAAAATTAGAATGCTTGGTTTATTGGGGTGGGGGGGCGGGGATAAATGGGGAGAAAATTTGGAACTCAAGATTTTGTGAAAATGAATGTAAAAAGTTAAATAAATAAATTAATTAAAAAAACAAAACAAACAACAACGACAAAAAAAAGAAACTGGATTTCCTTTTCTACTTGGTTGATTTTCCTTTCATAAACTTCTTGTTTTTCTTGGGCTATTCTTACTTTTTTCTTTACTTTTCAATCCAAGTCTGCCATTTTAATTTTTTTTATGATCTTTAAGAATTCTTCTTGGGTAAGTGACCATTTGGCATTACTCTTTGAGGGTTTCCTTACCTCAATATCCTCCTCTGAAAATGGACCTCTATTCCCATAAAAAGTTTCTATGGTTCGATTTTATCTCCTTTGCCTGTGCATTATTCTGGTAATAGTTTCATTTTTGTAATCACCTCTAGCCCTAGCGTCTCAAAAATGATGCTTCTTGCCCCAGATCTTCAGTTTTCTCTTCCTGCCAAGAACCAAAGGCAAACTCCTGTAAGTCCCAGCATCCAGGAACTTTCTGCCCCAGTGCTTCTGTACTCAACATGCTTGTGCGAATTCCTTCTTGCCCCAGTTGCTTTTCTTATCACAGCTAGGTCTGGCAATACCTATCAGCAAAGGTTCCCTCATTCTTCCAAGGCTCAAATGCCCTACTTCCCTCAGTATTCAGGAGGGTACAAGTTAGTGTGGCTGGAGTCAAAGCATTCTCCCAAACCATCTAACTCCAGGATTTACCTTTTGTTCTTTAAGTGACTTGCCACTTACTTTTAAAATGGACTCAATCCTGGAGTTATTTCCTCTTTATAGGGTATAAATCTTATCCTTTCATTTTTCCTCCCGTCTTCTCACATTGTCCCAGGAAAACGCAGGTTGTGACATAATTCTTATTTATCTCCATCGACACTGTTCACTCTAAAGGGCTATTTTAACTCTTTTCTGGGAAAAAATCTTGAGAGGTGAAAATTTTCTGACCTACTCTACCATCTTCCCAGAATCCTCTCCATACAAACTTTCTTAGCTAGCAAATGAACTAGTTTGGTTGTTGTCCTTCGTCTATGAGGAGGATCAAAATGACATCACCATGATAAAATGAAAGTTCGGTGACTCTGACTCTGGCTGATAACACCCATACGAGCTCAAAATATTATACTGAAAGTTGGGCACAGAGAGTCCATGTAAATATATACGGTGCATATCCCAAATTTGTGCATCCTTTGTTGACTTTGGGTTGTCTCAATTCTGCTTTACTCAGTGAGAACAGCACCCTTTCTTATGTTAGCATGCCATGCTGAGCAGTCTTGTGCCAGTGTCTACCATGTTGCACATTCAAATCTAAATTTCTTGAGAGAGACCTTGAGAGTAGTCTTGAATCATTTTTTCTTGTCACCATGCGATGTCCTGCCCCATGCAAGTTCTCCATAAAAGTCTTTTTGGCATGCCTACATTTTGCATTTGAACAATGTGGCCAGCCCATTAGAGTTGTATTCTCTGAAGCACAGTTTGAATACTTGGCAATTAAGTTCCAGGAAAGACTTCAGTGTCTGGTATCTTATCTTGCCAGATAATCCTCAGAACCTTTCTAAGACAGTTCAAATGAAAGTGATTCAGTTTCTTGGCACAGCACTTGTAGACTGGTCATCTTTCACAAGCATATAACAATGAGGTCAGTCAGCACAACGGCTTTGTAGACCTTCAGTTCAGTAGTCAATCTAATACCTCTTCTCTCCCAAACTTTTCTTCAGAACCTCCCAAACACTGAGATACCTCTGACAATGTGTGTGTCAACCTCAGTGTCAATGTGTATATCCCTGGAAAGTACACTGCCAACGTAAGTGAACTTATTCCAAGCAATCACAACTTCTCCGTTTGTTACAACAGATGGTTCTATGTATGGATAGTGTGGCAGTGACAGATAGAGCACCTGTGTTTTCTTGGTGTTAACTATTAGGCCAAAATTAACACAGGCAGCAGAAACTTGATCCATACTTTGTTGCATCTCAACTTCGGAGGCTACATTGAGTGTACAATGATCTCTAAACAGAAAATCATGCACCAACACTCCCTCCACTTTGGTCTTGGCTTGTAGCCTTTTCAAATTGAAGAACTTGACATCAGTATGGTAGTTGACCTAGATGTCATGTTCATCCTGGTTGAAAGCATTTGTAAACATGAATGAAACATCGTGGGAAAAAGCATGGGAGCAAGTACACAGTCCCATTTCACTACATTGGTGACTGGGAAGGCATGAGAGCATTGACTAATTATCGAGAACCTGGGCAAACATGTCATAATGAAAATGACATACAAAACTGATCAATTTCTCAAGGGAGCCAACTTTTGACACAATTTTCCATAAGCCCTCAACACTAACAGTGTCAAAGGCCTTCGTTAGATCTACGAATGTGTAGAGACCTCTGTTCTGCTCCTGGCATTTCTCCTGCAGTTGTTGAGCAGCCAACACCTTATTGACTGTTCCTTGGCCCTTTCTGAAGCCACACTGGCTCTCAGGTATATGACCATCTCCCAGGTGAATGATCGGCCTGTTAAGAAGGACTCTAGCAAGAATGTTTCCAGCAGTAACTAAGAGAGAGATTCCCCTTTGATTGTCACAGGACAATCTTCATCCTTATAGAGATGGACAACGGAAACATTCTAGAACTCCTGGGGGATAACTTCCTCTTCCCATATAACCTGGAAAATTTTATATGAGCAATGGTACCCCTACCTTGTAATTATCAGCTGGAATAGATATAGTGCCAGGTGCTTTAACACATGAATCTCGTCTCCAGTTGGAAGTTCAGCTAAGGAAGGATTGACTTCAACCTGAAGTAAACGGTCAGTGACCTCAACATTGGTTGATGATGGTCTGTTGAGAACATTATGGAAGTGCTAAGCCCATCTCTCTAGGATCATGTCCTTGTCACTGATCCATGTGGTTCCATTAGCACTGAGTACATGTGGTGCACCATAGGTTTTTGGTCCATAAATAGTTTTTAGGGAATCATAAAAGTGCACTGGATTGTTACTATCAGCATAAAACTGAATTTCATCTGCCTTCTTGCTGAGCCAGGAATCCTGCATCTCTCTAAGCTGTGCTTGTACTTGGTTTTTTGATGGAATTAAATGCTGCCTTCTTAGCGAGGGATGAGCTGTCCTGCTGCTAAATCTTATGGAGTTCTCGTTTTTCATTTATCAGCTTCTGAATTTTCCCGTCATTTTCATCAAACAAGTCTTGCTGTTTGCCAGTGTTCTGACGCAGATGAGCAAATGCAGTGCTGTACACCAAACCCCTGAAATCTGCCCACTCCTTTCTGCTTCACTGTTGCCAACTGTGTGTTGACTGAATTTTCCCTTCAAGTAAGCATCAAACTCTTCACGCTCAGAGAAGAACTCTAATTTGTTGACATTAATTCTTCTGGTAGGCATTTTGCCTTGGGGGCAGCGTTTTTGATGAATGCAAATATTTAGCTTGGAAAAGGTAAGTCTATGGTCAGTCCAGCACTCTGTACCACACATTGCCTTTGTCAATCTGACATCTTGTCTGTCTCTTCTCCTTACAATCACAGTCTATTAGGTGCATCCATGAAGTTTTATTGAGTTTAGGTAAACGGAAGGCAGTGTTGGTAACGAGTTCATGCAAAGCAAAAGTCTTGAGTAGTAAATTACCATTGCTGTTGCTGTTTCCAACTCCATTCCTCCCTAGAACTCCCTGACAAATCTGGTAGTCTGAGCCTACTCTAGCATTAAAGTTGCTCAGAATTATAAACTTGTCCTCTTTTGGCACATTAACAACACGGGTCTCTAGGCTTTCATAACATTTTTCTTTGACTTTGTAAGGGTTTTTCATGATGGACTCACTGCCACTGATGATGGTGGCACGGCATTTTCCTTCAAGCAGCAATCGTATTGTCATAAGCCTGTCATTCATTCCTTTTGACAGGCATAGCAGCATGTTGATTAGATTAACTTTAATTGCAAAACTTAACAGCGCTCCCCTTCACTGCACCCACTCTAGAAAAAGGTGTATCTAGCTCCAAATTCAGTTAGTTTGCCTTCATCTTCCAACCTTGTTTCGCTCAGGGCTGCTATTTGGATGTGGTACCAGTTGAATTCTCTTACAACGAGAGCAGTTCTTTCAGGTCTACAGGATCTTTTGTTGTCTATTAGTATGTACATGTTCCATATGTTGATGGTGAGTGGAATCATCTTTGCAGATGTTTTCTTCATTTTGTACGTTGTTTTTGTTTTCCCACGGTATAGTGGGATTCCCTGCCTGCTGCGGTAATCAGGTCAGGATTAGTTAAGCAGACAATGTTTAGGACATCTTTTCTATCCCCTCTCCTCACATCAGGAGGTGAGCAGTGTGATCCTTCAAAGGTTGTTCAGACACCCAGAGGGTTGCCGAGTTCCACTGCTGCTTCCAGTGAGAAACAATCCTATGACCTGGGCTGTCTGTGTGCAAAGTTGTGACTAAAGCTCTCAGTGTAACTGCGCCTTCTGCTTTATCCCTTGCCTGTCTCCACAGGACTTTGAGTTGTAATAGTGAAATGGTATGGGTGGCTTCTTTTGATTCATGTGTAAATTGGATTTAATTGAGGCAGAGTTGCATGAAGTCCTCAGCCTCACTTGTTCCTCCAGAGTCATCATAGTACAGTGGCAAGACAGAGTCAAGACGGCTAGGGATGGCTCAGGATGCAGTGGATGACCTTGATGACTTTGGTGTCTAACTAAGCTCTAATCACTCCATGTTGCCTGCTTCACCTGCCTTCATAGTAGTTGAAACAAATTGTTCTCATCCACCTACTGCACCAGAGGAAGTCTTCACATGCTTAGGGTAGACACCTCCCTAACTCACCAATGCATTTGAAAACCCCTGATTTCCCTCAACTTGCTTTGGTCCTTCTGCCAAAATGATTTACCAAGATGTGGCGGCTGAACATGCTGCAGCTTCTTGGAGTCACAGGTAAGAGTTAGGTGGAATAGATGGATACCAAAGGTAGAAAGAGCCCTGATAAGGGCTCGGCAGCAATCACACCAAAGATACTAGTCCTACCTGAACACAACCTACACCCCAGCAAATGAACTAAAACTTTTGGACTAACTATGACCATTTTCAAATTAACATAACACACTACATATTTTTTTCAAATTGCTTTCTTACAATATCTCATTCAATCCTTTTGTGAGTGAAACAAATTATTTGATGACAGCTTAAAGTACAAAGAATATCAAAGAGATATTGTTTTTTGCAAACAGAAGTAGGAGGGTGTTTTAAAAAATCTCTGAAATTCTGTCTCTTTAGATTGTATTCATTTGTTAGTATCTTTTCCAATGTGTGATACTACCGTGACATGAAGTGTCTAGAGAAATTTGATATGATTTATTAAATATAGTTAATTTTAACAACTACGCTCCTTGACTAGACCTGGAATAATGAAGTAGCAACCTATACCTATCCTCCATGAAAACAATGAGAAGGAGCACAGCATCATAATGCTCTTAATTACTATGCCAACCATCACTCCTATGGACAATTTTCTAAATATGTTCAAGTCATCGAGTACTTGAATTTACAGCTAAAATAGACCATGGTCGTGATCTAACCCAATCTCTTCACTTCACAGTAAGATTATCTGAGATTGAAATAAACGAAGGTAGCTTGTCAAAGGTTGCACAAGTAAAAAATGATCTAAATGAAATGAAACTCCATGTCATATGATGATTAATATATTTCTTTGACACTGTGACAAATATATTTGGAGCTATCATTCTAAAGAGTTGGAGAAAATTATTTAGGGCAAGAATGTTGCTAGATGTTACATTTTATTTTTTATTTATGAAATAAAATTTACATTTAAAAAAATACAATTGCTATTTTTTGTCATATGTATTTTATAGCTAATTTGCGCATTTATAATAGTCAGAATAACTTATTCACTCAAAATCATTCTTAAAAATATTGCTGTTGCTATTGTATACAATGTTCTTTTGGTTCGGCTCATTACACACTTCGTTAATATATAACAGTCCCTCCATGTCTCCAAAATCACTGAGCTCATCTCCCATAGCACAACAGAATTTCATTACAATCACACACCACTGTTCGTTCAACCACTTCTCAATCTGTGGACATTCCTGAAATTTCCAGGTGTTTTCCATCGCAAAGAGAGCTGCTATAAATATCCTAGGACATATGGATTCTTTCCTCTTTTCCCTAATTACCATCAGAAGTACATCAAGCAGTGGTGTTGCTGAGTCAAGGAGCATAGATAATTTAATAACTCTCGGCATATTTACAGACTATTCTCCAAAATGGTGGGATCATTTCACAATTCCACTGACAATGAATTAGTGTCCCATTTTGTCCATATTCCCTCTGATATTTGTCACTTGCCTTTTCTATCATTCTATCCAATACAGCAGGTTAAAAAATAAAATCCCCAATCTGAGTCATTCTGCACCCTCTGATTAAAATGACCCAGAGCATTTCCCCACATAACCACTGATCATCTTGATTTCTTCATTGGAATATGGTCCTTGAACCAGAGATTAACCTACAATCCCACAGACATGGCAAACTTCGTCATATATTTTAGACACTAAACCCCTAACTAAACCATCCACAAAAATTCCCTACCAAACCTGAGCACCCCTTCCAATCTCAATCATATCCATTCCATTTTCAGAAAACGTTCTAATTTCATACGATCAAAATTATTCATGCTACATTCAATTCTGTTCTCCATCAATTGTTTATGCACAAATGGTTGCCTATCCATAAGTCTGACAAGGAATATGCTCCATCTCCTCCAAAACTCTTGTAAAATTTCTTTTTTATATCCAGATCATGCACCCACTTTGACCTCACCCTGGTTAATGGTGCAAAACACTGATATATATTCCCAGCTACTCTAAACTGCTTTTCAGTCTTTTCACACCCTATCCCAGTTGCCTTATCTCCCTTTTAACCCTCTAATTCCTTATTTTACCCACCCACCCTTCTAAAAGTCTCCTATATATTTCCTACTTTTCTTACCTCTGTAGAAGTTCAGAAGACTTCTAAATCTCTTCAGATGTAAATGTTTCTTTTTCAACTCAGATGAAACTAAGGATCCAATATTAACAGCCCTCCACTCCACTTAGTTACTTAGTTACTCTCTATTAGTTCGTCTTTTCACTCCATTTTCATGAGATAAATGTTACTTTTATATTTTTCTAACCAATTCTGTTTTACTAATTACTCCATGTTATACAACTCAGCAACAACCTTTCTTTCAAATTACATTAGTAATAAAAATTTTGAGAATACTGATAACATTTTGAGTGTGTGTGTGTGTGTATGTGTAATAAGTTAACAGTTTGAGTTAAATGAGGACTTTTAATAAATCTTAATATTTTCCTTATATTTCTTTTGGATAAGATTGAGTGATTTGACCTGGACCCCTAAAAGGAAAGGATCATGTCTCTGAAAACTTTCTAGTTCTTGAATATTACCACACTGCCCAAATCACTGGCATTTGCCCCGGGCATCTGACAAACCCACACCACCTATATATGCCATAATCCTCTTACAAGCACTTTCACTGGGCCTCTTCAACCACTTAACTCCCTTCATTGTCTGCATCTAGGCCAATCTCGGCTACTTAACCATTCCTTAATCCCATCAATATCTTTTCACTGACCTTTTAAATTCATAAATTCACCAAGAATCTCACTGACTCCTATTGGCATTACAAAAAGACTTCCAACTTAAGCAAATTGAAGACTTGAATGCTTGAAGTTTCCTAGTTTGACTCACCCTGTACCCTTATATTTTAGGTTTCCTAACAACCCCAAACCAAATCATATATTTTATATATTTTCCATTGATTTGTAGCCTTTTTGTTACAAATACCTAAATGTCTTTCAGGTTGTCAATTGTCCTTATATTTTTTCATTGAGAATTATAAACTTTGCTTGCTAAATTATTCTTGGATACAACCCCAGCTTTTTTGTCCTCTGAAATATAATGTTCTAAGACCTATGAACTTTTAGTGTAGAAGCTTCTAGGTACTGTGAAATCCTGGTTGTTTGGCTGTATATTTTTTTTCTTGCAATACTTTCTCTTAAACCTAGGAATCTTGAAATATAGTTATGACATTCCTGTTAATTTTCTTCCTGTGATATCTTTGAGGTGATAATCAGTAAGTACTTTCTATTTCTACTTGTATTTTCAAGGCAATATTCACAGCCCTGGTGGTGACTAAAATTATTCCAGTGTAATTCTCAATTGCAACGTGTAAGAGAGTCTCCATATAGAAGACAGAAGAAAAACTTTTATTTAAACACCAGAAAGGCAAATCCCAGAACCCGAAAAGCAAATCCATAACGCGAAAGCAAAATTCGTCATAATAGCCAAGAAGTTAATAACATGATCACTGCGAGGAGCAAAGTCGTTCTGAAGGCTCCCCACTTTTGCCAGGGCCTTCTCACAAGCAAACAGTCGCAATCTTGAGCCTTGCCATGCCTGCTGGTCTGAGTCCTTTTTCTCTGACCTACCTGCATTAACTCTCTTTCTCCCAGTTCTGCCCCACCCTTGCTGTTCTCCTTCCAATTCAGCAAACTTCTCTCACAACATGTGACTTAGACTTCCAGGTGATTTAAGCAGATTATTTGGGCCTATTAATGAATCAGAAAGATCTTTCCATTTAAATTACCATCACACTACTTTATCTCCGTGTTCCAGAACTTCAGGGCAAGTTTTTTTCTTACCAATTTCTTGTAATACTGCGTTCGTATCCCTTTCAATTGGGAGGTTCTACAGAGATTGGAAAAAGGAGAAATAAAAAAAACGATTCGTCCAAGAGAATTGAGTTTTTACTTCCAAAGAATTGATGGCAAATATCAAATACCAGTATTCTCACAAATCTGAGCTGTAATTGACATACTTTTCAATTCACAAAGTACATATCATAATACAAACCTGTCACACAACTTTAGCAAGAACTATACTCATTTTTCAGATAAGGAAACTGAGATTTATGACGTAGATTCAGTTATTTGACAAATATGAAGCAATTAGAAAGTAACCGTGCCAAGGACGAGAATGATATATCTTTATTCAATACTACTATTCATTATAATAAATGTTCTCATTAACAATATTTAGAGGCATGGACTGGCAAGTCAGAAGACTTTGCCTCTAATTAAAAATTGAAAGTTGTCTAGGATGGCAACTTTTCCAAAGGATTAGAGAAGAATAGGAAGTCTACTTATTTAATTATCTCTAATTCCTTTGAAAACAGAATGAATTTTTAAGAGATAGTAGTCTATCTGTCATGGTTTGGAGTACAAGACTGGAATTTTTAATCTTTAAGAGGAAACAAACTGTAGCAGAATGATTTATGGAATTGGAATAAGGAGAAATCTCACCTTCAATTCACCATCTGATATTAGCTATGTAATCATGAACAATCAAATAAATTGCTTAAATTTTTGTTTCTTCTTCTCTATAAGGGGAATGATAATAACTTTCAAAGCTCTCTTGCTTGGCTATTCTAATATTTAAATGAAATTATGTATTTCTAATGTTTTCCTGAAATAAATTTTAAGCACAACATGAAAAGCAATTGTTATTGTATAATATATACATAGTTTAAAAATATTAGTTGAAGAAAAACAGATGAATATCATTTAATGTTGCTTGAGAAAGGTAAGCTTAATGTATTTTCCTGTATTTTTTTCTTTCTGAAATTTACAGCCTGAATTTTGTCTTACCTCCCTGGGGTAAGATTTAAGACATATGTTCCCTTTAAGGAATTAACATTTATCAAAGTGAACGGCAAAATTTTATAATACCGTGATGAGGAAGTTCCTGGTCCAGAAATTACTGGTTTTACTGGACAATATTTGAAGTTTTCAGTTTTGAATCACAATTATATCCTACAGGATCATGCCCAGGAGAACACTTGGAAAAGATGAAAATCTATATGATATAATGGACTCTTGTGCCAAATTTTTTATAAGAAATCATAGCAAACACATGTGATAGAAAAAGTTGCAAATAATATTGGAAGAAATAAAAGGCACACACTTACTTAAAAAACGTGAAAAGAGATGAAAATATGCTTTCTAAAGCTAATGCAAAAAATCATTGCAGGAACACATGAACATTTCCTTATTCAAACATGTTACTTTCCTGAGTCAAGAGAAACAGACTCACATGTTTCCTGTTAATTTGGGGCACTTTTGTTAACACAATCCAATCCTAAATTGAACTTCTTTAGGACTTACTTATGAGAGGAAGCAGAGCCTTGAAACCTTGATCTGTAGAGCTCAGAACAAATGTACACTTATATTTTTGCATATCAAGGGAAATTGAACACTAATACCGATGTACAAAAAAATTACAAGGATCCTTTCACTTTATTTTTAGAGTTTTCAAATATATTTGTCATATAGAGAGAAATGAAAATCTTGTGTAAAAGCTAACACTTATAGAAAAGAGATAATTTGTTAGATGTGACTGTGGTTAATCTACTAATATTTTTTGTTACTGAAAAAGTTTTTCTTGAATATATATATATATATATATATATATATATATATATATATATATATATATATGTTATAAAGAATTTGAATTTCATGATAATCAATTCAATTTTGGGCAAAAGGTCACAAAGCATTAAGTAGTTATTTTGTTGCTGTTGTTTTTCTGTTTATTTGTTGTTGTTATTTTTCATGAAGGAAAAGAAAGGAGAGGAGTACTACTGTCATCATTCCTTTAGCTACTTTTAAAATCGCATTAAAAAGTTTTTCTCCCTAACCTTAAACTCTACTTTGACTCAACAAATATTTCCTAGATTTTTGGAGAATATTGGAAGCTTAGACAACAAAAGATCATAGTTAGAAGGAACCTTAAATATCTATCACTTTGGAAGGGACTTCATAGATCATCTAGTGCAAATTTATTTTGCAGAAGAGAAAACGATGTCACCGAATTAAGATATGATATATAACATTTTAATTAAGGATAAAAACTTGCCTGCTTGGGAATATTTTAAATTTATATTTGCAAATTATTTTCTCAGTATTTCATTTGAGTAGAGTAAGTCAGTACAATTTTTATTTTTTGCAATTTTTAGATGAAGAATCTAAAATATACTGAAGTTAAAATTTCACATTGTTGTGCTTCTAAGTGACAGCAAACATTTCAATGATTTCCTTTGACTGCCGGGCTATTGTTATTTGCCACACAATATTCAAAACGTCTTCTACTAAAGCAGTTGAAAATTTAATATCAGGAAAATAAAATCAAGAATGGAGACTATTTTAGAGATCCATAAACAGATCAAATTGACTATAAAAAAATACATTAGGGATAAGATCAATTTTTATACTTTATTAATATTGGTACTTTGTTTATTACTTCCTCTAATTCTCATTTCCAATATTCATGTCACCCAATTTATCCTGCTTTCACGTACTTTCCACCACCCCACAATTGCCCCATCTGTGACATGTTTCTTCCTGTCATTTCCCTTAACACTTCATTCAAGTATAATCCATTTGAACCTGCCCTTCCTTCTCAAGGGTAAGGAAATTCAAAAGGCAATAAATTCTAAAGCTCCTCTCCCTCAGGAAAAAAAAAAAGCTTCTAATGGTGGAATCAGAGGGATTAGGCTATGAGGGACTAATATTTGGTGGTTTTTTCTAGAACCCTAAAATTATACCACCAAGAATACCTGTTCTATGGAGTAATAATCAAGACATATTTGAATGCTTATATGCAAAGCAGAGAAAGAAATATAGACGATCTTTTTTTTTTTCTATCAGATATCTACACTATAATAAAATGGTGGCTATAGATTAGACTTAAATGTTAAGTAATTTGGTACAGTGTTCGAGAAATTCACATAAACTAGAAATTACTGTGTATTTGTATTTTTTAAAGAAGGTGTTTAAGAAGAGTAAGCATTTGAACATTCTCCTAATAAAAATAGGATAGTATTCTAACTGATGGAGAAGGGACTTGACTATATTGTTCAGTTCATGGCAAAAGCGAACCATGATTAATTAGAGTAAATTCATTTGCATTTTTCCAATCTCATAGGGAATAAGTAAATCCTTTTACTGAGAGCCTCTGTAAGAGTGGAAAGAATTGCATAATGAAATGAGAATGTAAACTCGTGTTAGAAACACTTCCTTTATCTATCTCCTTTGTGAGATTGTAGGTAAGACATTGCAGGTCTCATCCAGTCCTAAAACGATTTTTAATGACCTTGAAATATAGAACAATAAATTAAACTGTAGTATTTTGAGGGTATATGAATATATGTATATGTATATATGTATATATATATATTATATTTATACACACATACACATACATGTACATACATATATAGATGTACTGTTGAGTTCAGTTTTCAACAGAGATCAATTTCTAGCTCCACTTTTTATATCAAATATTCCTCAGAACTGAATTTTTTTAATTTAGTATTTGCATTGGGCCTTTAAACCTGTAAAAACAAATAAAAATAATGTAATTCTGATGTTTTCTTCATCTTAGAAGTTTTATAATAATTTTATTGATATGTATAACATAACATATAGATTGAATTTCTTAATTAAAAATGCATTAGAAACAAAAAGAAACACTAGAAATCAAAGCATCTAGTTGAAAATAATACTCTTAAATGAGGGATTTAAGTTCCAGAGGAGTGAAATAACTCATCCTATCAGAATTCACTTTTTCAAAAAGATAAAAACAGAAAAAATGGGAGCATTAAATCTCACTATTGTGGAAAAAATTGTTATCCAGTGACTCAACCTCCAGGGACTTCTGTTTGGGATTTTCACAGTCATCTACATGAGTATTCTGATAGGAAATGACCTCATCATTGTAATAAACAAGACTGATTCAGCTCTCCATACACCTATACATTATTTTTCCTAGGGAGTTTTGCTTTTTTGGAAATCTGTTAAACATCAGTTGTTCTTCTCAGAATGTTGATGAATTTATGGACTCAGAAGAGAAACAGTTCTTTGGTGGCTTGTGCCGTACAACTTCGTATGTTTCTTATTCTTGGAGCTATTGAGTGCTTCCTCTTGTCTACAATGGCTTATGATCACTATGAGGCAATTTGTAAGCCTCCTTACTAGCATGTCATAATGAACTAAAAAGTATGTGTCCAGCTGGTGGTTGGGTTCTGGATATGTGGGATTCCAGTGCAGATAGAATAAACATAGCAGATTTTCTCTATGCCTTTTTGTTGTTCTAACAAACTCAATCATATTTTCCGTGATATTCTTTCATTACTAAAGTTGGCCTGTGGGGACACTTCTATAAATATTTTATTTGTCTGTGTTGGGACTGTGCTGTTTGCTGAGATTCCCTTTCCTTTGATAATTTGATCTTATATCAATATAATTGCCACCATCCTGAATCTTCCTGTGGGCATGGAGAGATCCAAAGCTTTTTCCACAAGTCCATCCTGTTTCATTGTTGTGGCTTTAGTTTGTGTGTCTGCTTCATAGCACATTTAAGACCTATGTCTATACACTCCCTAGGAATAGATAAAGTGTTCTCACTTTTGTATACCATTGGAACTCCAATGTTTAACCGCTTGATACATGACCTAAGGAATAAGGATGTCGTTGCTGCACTGAAGAAAATTTTATCTAAATTAATATGGTAATATATTTGATGAACGAATGCAATTATCTCAATACTTCAGAATCAAACCCAGTAATATTAATGCGCAATGTAAAGCTGAAATGTCAGAGTATGATAAAGATAAAACAAAATTTGCTATGATCTTTATATGAAATTCACAAACCCAGGACTCATCTCAAACAGTTTTTCTTCTCCTTATAAGAAGCAACCATAATGGGAGTGTGTTTTGTTCTTAACTCTGGACATTAGCACCTTTATTTTCCTTTGGTCCTTGACTCAGATAATACCTCTCTACTGATGTTCATACCATTAATATTCCATATTATCAATGAGTTACCTTACCTACTCAAATTAGTTATTTTCTCCTCATCATGTATATTTTGTCTCCCCAATAGAATACAAGGAAGAAGATTTCTTGAGGCCAGAAATGTTTTCTTTTTTCTATCTAAGAAATTTAAATATTTCCTTATTCAAAGAAGATCCTTTCTTCCTACTAACTGATGTCTTGATTTATGCAATTTTTTCAATTTAGAAAAATTAATTACTGTAACTTTTATTCCTAGCATCTTAAAGACCGTGATCTTGTTTTGCCTGAAATTTATATCTCTCTCAGAACATACCACTTTTCCCCTTAACTTTACTATCAAATAAAAGGTCAGTGACATTTTTAGTCCAAAAATACATTCATGAAAAAAATTTATATATAACCCGTAATTTAAAAAAAAAAGTTCATGTCAACATGGTTTTCTTTTCTGTCTACCGTTTTTATTCTGACGAAAAACGAATTCAATGTTACTTTGTGAAACTATCTACATGTCATCCGCACTGGATCATTAAATGTATAATACTGAGACATATTAATACTGGTTTCCATTCTAGCAGCTAGACATTTAATATGCATATGCTGTTCTCCCAAATAAAATAAAAAAAATAGCTGTAGTCTCTTAGGCTTACCTGTACATTAGTTAATTCAGGAAAGGCTATATTGAGTAAAATTCTTATCAAAGTTCAGAAAAGAGAAATATACATAGAAGAGTTGGTTTATCTTTTTACATATAGCTAAACAAGAAAAATATGCTATTCTGACATTCAGTGTCTTAATGTTTTAGCTTTTTACCACTTCAATGACTAGCAACAAGAGTGGCAGTTGTGTCTGTGGTAAGGTTAGTCTATGTTGATCTATTCTTGATGTTGAGAGTAAATGCCTTAGACATCATGATTTCTTTTCCCTGTGATCACAACACTTCTGCCCCTTTGAGGAGTGATACCCTATTATTTGTCAATAGTGTCCAAACTTAGCTTCATGTCTCTAGGTAATACCTAACCCAGAATGTGAGGTGTGTGTCATATGGGTCGCATAGACTTTTTAAGGGAGCTGGAGGTGGCTGCAAGGAATGTTTGATCCCAGCAAAAATCTTACTTTTGATCCACTCAAGTCTTGTTTTTTGTTGACCCTTAGAGACTTGAGAAGTAACCATAATTCTTTCCAAATCTCCCCTCTTCAGAACTGGAGTAAAGTTTAGAGATGTTCATAAAAACTTTAGTAACTATTCTTAATTATTACAAAAATCTGAAATGAATTTACCAGTTTGTATATGTAAAATGTTAAAAACTAGATCTGCTGTTTGTCTGAGTCATGCTTATCAAAAATTTGAGAGAACAACAATAGATTTCTATTGACTAGTATTCTGACATGTGATATGCAGATGATTAATCATTGGTAAATATCATAAAGTTCTGCACATGAAATATCTTTTTTTAGAAGTACATTTTTTGGAAATTTCTTGTCTCTGCTGACAATAAAGAAAGCCGCATTATCAAGGCAAATACTCAGAAACTGAAAAGCTAATACTTTTTTTAATGATAATTAATTTCATTATCATGTATGAAAATATAGTAACGAAAAGATTCTGAGTTAGGACCAAAATACATTAAAACCTTTAGAACTGCTATGCTTAGCCTTTTAAAACCAAATCAAAAAGGTTCCAAATGGGAAAAAAAGCAGGTACAGGGATTGTCAGGAGATGGCAATATTTTTAGTATTTATAGAAGCTTAAGTGCCTCACAAAAAGTGAACTAAAGTTTTACATGCAGCCATGAAGGAAAAAAAATAGAAATGAAAAATTATAGAGGGTCAGTACTGATGGACTTCAGAATATCAGGTCCTGTCCAGGTTTTGCTTGAGATTGTACTAGCATAAAGACTGATGCTCTCAGGATTGGCACAACATCCCACTCCTGATAAGCAAGGATGAGGACATCCTGACTCTGATTGTGTACCCCAAGGCTGTTACACGGAAGGAACTACTACATGGAAGTAAAATATGTAAGCTAAAAATGTTCTTATGGGAATAACCCTGCTTGCTTGCTTGAGAGAGTATATATATATATGTATATATATATATCTTGAGCCTCACATCAATACACCAATCATGTACAGATTGTACAGGCTCACCTAGCTCCCACTGTTGTTATCTCTTTGTTTTCTTTCACCACTGCACCTCTGATCTTCCAGTTGCTGGCAGAAAATCGTGAGTAGACTCCTCCATCAAAACTTCAGATACACAAAAAGAAAGTTAGAGTATTTCAGAAACCCTGAAGTTGTCACTTTGGAGGTATATTCTCCTCCAAAAAGCATGATAACCACTTGAAGAGGTTATCAGGAGAGTTCTGGATGACCTCAGAGTCCAGTAGTGCTGAACTGGAGGAGTCCATATGAACCCAGTGACAAGAGAAAGATCCTATTGAAAGTCAAGAGATTAAGTTGATCTCAACTCCCAGTGGTAAGTGCCTAGCAACAGAAGAGTAACTCAGCCCTGCCGTATGGTGCAGAAAGATTTCTAAGCAGAAAATTGTGCAAGGGATCAGTTATTACACAGGAAGGAGGGTGGTCCTAGCTGAAACCCAGAGGTGGGGCAGCCCTGGAATGCCTAGAAGGAAGGGTCTCCTCCTGGTAAACACTCTCAGGATAAGTGAAAGACTTCACATCCCATCAAGAGGTTAAAGGAATAGAGATTGACTCAAGCATATCCTTAAATCTTGTCAGTGAGGCTACTTAGGTGAGCAAACCAGGGTAATACCCAAATGCTACGATGAAAAATTTTGGACTGATATACACACACACACACACACACACACATACGTGTATATATATATATATATATATATATATATATATATATATATATATATATATATATACATACATATATATATATACATATATATGTGTATATATATATATATGTATATGTACATGTATGTGTGTGTGTGATTTTTCTGTAAAGTTTGGATTCAGTCAAAGGGACACACTTGACCTGGAGGGCCACACGGGGCCTCAAGGCTGCAAGTTCCCCAGCTCTGTCTTAAACAAATGGTGAAAAATCTTATCTAAGAACTAAATACTGAGAAAATTAGAATGGATCAATTAAAAATAAAGAATCCACAAAATAGAGAAATATTGAAACAACGTCAAACAATTGGAAAAAAATGAAACATACTATTTTTACAATCATCAGAAAAGAGGTCTAGGAAATGTATTATAAGTATTATTTAAATCTAAAAATTATTGCAAAAACAGCAACTGACCACCATATTCCATGAAATTATAAATTAAATATGTGCAAGAATCTAAAAGAAAAAAGAGACTGGGAAGGAAATTCAGAAACAAAAATCTCTCTGATGGCTCATAGACAAAATTCCAAACTTAATAATTCTCAGCTCAAATTTCCTTATAGTTCAACTCTTCTAGACATACATTGCTACCAGCAAAATACAAAACTGAAATAAAAAAACATAGCTTAGATTATAAGGACTTTGCTTGCAAGAGAATGTCTCTGCTTTTAAGTATATAGCCAATATTCGTGATAGCTTTCCTTGCAATTAGGAAGTATCTTTTAATTTCATGGACACATTCGCTACCTGAAGTGATCCTTGAATTCAAGAACAGAAAATCTGACACTGCTTCCATTTATCATTTCTCTATTTACCAAGAAGTGATGGGATCAGGTGCCCATATATTTTTCTTATTTGTTTGTTTTTTTTGTTTGTTTTGTATATACTTTTTTGATTAGCTTAACACACACAGACACACATTCACACAAATAGACATAAATGACAAAAAAAATACAGGAATTTACTTTATTTGACACACATTTTAATCGCAATTTTTTTCTTTTTTTATTCCTTTCCATTTCCATTTATGGATGGATGGGAAAGAAAAAGATTTAATGTTGAAAAATACATTTGAATTTATTAAATTTAATAAAAGAAAGCTTTTTTATCACAATTTTTTCAGTTCTACACTAGACCATAGATTCACTTGTACATCCTATAAAGATCAAAGGCAAATATCATGACTATTTATGAACTACAAAATGAGCTGTTAGAGATGAGGGCAAAAGATATGGTTAAAGATATCCTTGTTTGTCTTTTCTAAATAATCAAATGAAATGAGAATTTGCACTTCTGTTTTTGAAGTTCATACATCACTTTTCCATGAAAGTTTTCATTAACAGAACTATTTCCTTACCATGATCCCATTAATCAGTGAGTTCTAGTATCATAAGTAATCCTATAGATTTATGATCATAGATCAGCAATTTTAAGGAATTTTGAAAGTCACTTCATTACCACTAGGTTTCACATGAAGAAACTAGGCCTTACTTGTGTAAAACTACTTCTTACCAATTTTACAGTCAGCAATCAGCACAAACAAATCTGGAACCATGGTCTCCTAACTCCAATCCCAGGGCTCTCTTCAGGGTATCATCTTGTTAATGATACTCAGAATGCTGGATTAGGTTTTAAAAATAAAATATTGGACTTCTCGTTAAAAGTTACAAGCAGTGTGAGAGAGGCCTTTTCCCTTAAGATCACAGAAGAAGAGGAATCATTTTCTACTTAAAGTGGTCTTATGGCTTTAAACAAAATAGCATTTTAGAAGAACATAAGTACCTGTTTCTTCTTTCACATGCAGGACAAAGATTTAATGATTAAATTCCATATATGTTTAGTTAATTGTATATTTTTAAGTCACTATATAGCATATACTCTATAGTCTTCAAAGAAGGAATTGGGGTGTCATTGCTTTGTGCCAATCAAGAAAGGTATGTTTGATTTTCTTGTCAAAGTTCCAAGTTCTTTGTCTTGAGGAATATATCTGTATCTGGGTGATCTGTAAATATGAATACACATTAATGAAGTTTAGTAACTAGAATTTTTAGGGATGAAAATTTAGTAAAGGAAATAGAAGCATGGGCATTTTATAGAAATTGTCTAAACTGGACAAAGGAAATAGGGAAAAAGAAAGAAATGGGACAAGGAAGGAAGATAGAATAGAAAGAGCGAGAAAGGAAGGAAGGGTGAAAAGAAGGAAGGAAGGAAGGAAGGAAGGAAGGAAGGAAGGAAGGAAGGAAGGAAGGAAGGAAGGAAGAAAAACCTTGCTATAGTGGAAAGTATACATTTCAAAATTGCATCATAATCGGATCAAATATAAATGACATGGATATTTTTGGAAAAAATTTAAACTTTTTAGGTATCCAAATATTCATTGGATAAATGTTCCCATTAATTAAAGTTACATTTAGTCATGGCAAGAGATACTTTAAAAAGGAATCTATAAAGAATGAGAAGCATGGAAAGTGCAAAAGCATCTTGTCTTGCTTAGACAGATGGACAATATACCTCATTAAAAAAAAATTAAGATAGGCTCTACTATAGAAACACAGGCAGAATATCTTCTTCTATTGTATAATATCCTATAAAAGTAGAAAAAAATCCTTTTTTCACAGACTTGTTTTAGTGATACTGGCAATTTAACTCGTAAATGGTTAAACACCACACGTCTTTAATATCCAGTCAATTTCTAGATTAGCCCTGCAAAATGTAAATTAGATGATATGTGTTTCCTTCTGCGTAACATTCTTTGGAAATATACAAGCAGTAACCACTTTCCATTCTTTGTCATCCGTGTTCTATGTCCTCTTAGGCCAGTTAGAACCTCATATAGGGCTTGATAGAAGCAATCTAAAAAAAAATGCACTTTTACTCCATATATGTTCCCCCCAAAAGAGTGGAAAAAAGGAAGGGGGAAGGAAAAATAAAGAAAAAGAGGGAGGAAGACAGCAAAGGAAATAAAATGAGAAGGAAAGAAGAAGAAAGAGAAAGATAACAAAAAGAACAAAGAGAGGGAGAAAAATAGAAGAAAAACAGAAATGTGAAGAAAGCTGTTCCCAATATATTTATCATTTATAATCTTTTGAAATATTTTTTGGAGAAATTAAAAGATTTTACTGATTGCATATTAAAATTACGGTATTTCAATTTCATGATGATCATTAAAAGATGAGACTGATGATCAGAACATTATGCCATTAGGAAAGTTACTTTGTTTCTTGTGGTGTCTTCCAATGTCACTGATCATATGAATTTTTAAAGTACTTCAACCTTAAATCTAATTTGTCATTTGTTTATTAGAATGTAGAAAATAATCAAAAAAATGGGTCAGAATAAGATGAACGATTGTTAGAATTTGGAGGGATATGATATCATAAAATATAGATTATTATATAAGAAAGCTGATATATAGAATGAAAGAATGGGAATGAATCCTGTCGACCACTTAATTGTTTTAACTTTTTTATAGGTGTAGAAGGTGAGTCCAAATTTCATGAATGACTATAAACATTGTAAGCAACCAGAGCTGTGGCTAGATATGAGGCTTGAAAGCAAGGAATATTTTCTGATTAAAACAATTTTATGCTTTTTTCATTTTTTTAATCTACATATTATCATTTGTTATGAGGGCATCAGGAGGGATATTAATTTGCTTATATTCAACAATGAGAAGTAAGAAGCCTATAATGAGGTGTATTTCATGTTATGCAGTATATTCATTTTTTGACAGAATAAGGACTAAAATTCAGTACTGATCACTGAGGCCAGCGATCTTTCCACCCCAAGACATTGACCCTACTCATTTCCAATCCTTCAGGGGAGCTGAGGGTATGGGAGCAGAAGAAGAGTCTAAATTATCAGCCATTGTTTGAAATGCAGAAGAACCAAATTTATTTTCAATCACTATGAGGAATAAGCTGAGTGTAGAAGGATGTAAGGGGAAATATACCTAAAGTGAGATGTTATTCCCTTTTGAAATTATAAAATATGTGTAATTTTTTATTGATTCTTCATTATTTGCTTGTATCATCTATTCTTGCTGTGTTCTGTGGCCTCTTAAATTCCTTTGATACTCTCTGACTTGCCAACACTTCTCTTTTCTCACCTTTTCTCAATGGGTTTTGTCTGTTTTGTTTTTGTTTTTGTTTTTGTTTTTTACTGCACCTCAGAACATACTTAATAAATATCTACTTCTCTCACAGGTTAATTCTTAATATTTACATGGGGAAAGAAAACACAAATTAACTCAAACTGCAAGGGTATCAAGATGCCAACTAGTTGGCAAAGTGGATATAAAATGTCAAATATTGTAGTATAGGATCTGACTTTCAAACGCAGTGTTTGATTTCACTACCTTTAATAGCTTGAGTAAATCTCAAACTGTAGGGATATTTTTCACTGTATTTGTAATATGAATTAATTTATCTTGCAATTGAAAGATCCCTTTCAAATCTATTGTAAGACCCTCTGAAACTAATATCCAATGATATCAAATGATGCAAGTGAAATTTCAGGTCTCTAACCGTGAGAAAGTTATTTTGGATCAGAAAGTCTTCTTAATACCTCTGAAGTTACAAAAGAAACCTAATCTGTTTCACTTTACTATTGAAAAATTTTGATTGATTATTGATAGCTAATTATATACAAGATAAAGATAGTACTTTAAAAGAGGTTAGAACATAATAGGTGATTTAGGATACATATATTGGAAAATAACAATGAATTTTATAAGTTATAACATGCTAAACACCAGATTGTGGTGAAAATTGTGGTAGGAATTCGGGGAAGATAAATTTAACTGACTTCATATGGTCAGTGAAAGTTTCACAGAGTAGAAGAAATATTGAATAGAACATTTTTGGAGAAAAAAATTCAGATAAGAGGACATCAAGCTTGAAAACATTATGGAAGAAAAATAGCAGAATCTAAAATATGAGGACAGAAAAAGAAATGACTTAAAAATCGGTTGTAGTTTTGGAAATATTTTATTTGCTGCTTTCTCTTTGTTCGCATTTTAAATATCTCCACACTATCAATCAAATATGTATAAGTATATACTACATCATTCAAGATTTCAAGAACTGGTTATCCATTTTAAAATGGCCTGTATTTTAAAAATCATGGAATTTCCACTAAAAGAAGAGAACCACTGATGTACAATGGAAAAGAACATTGAATTGCAGACCAGTAGAACTTGGTGGATGTTTACCTCTCTCTCCCTCCGATTCCTCCCGTGAATCCGTCAGGGGCTTAGCTATGTGGTCTAGAAGGTATATTTCTATTATATTAGCGGTGATCCTCATACCCTGCATCGAACATACACGTGTCATAGAGAGAACATATTTTATGTACTATTTTCCACATTATCATTCTTGGTTTGTTTGCGGAGAAATTAGTGTAATCTAAATGTTCCAGAACCATGCAATCCTAGAAACATTGAAGTAGAAGGGACCTGAATGTCAGACATATGAAGGACTTTTAAACGAATGTAGCATTTTTAGTGAATAAGGCATCTTGTTATATGTAATGTGAGATCAAAAAGATGTATATATCATAGGATCTTTTTAATAAGTTAATTTATTTTCAGGAGATTAAAATGTATTTTCCTCTTTTCCGAGTTCTATTCGGGGAAGCACCTTGTACCAAATACATAGTCAAAGACTATATCATCTTACTTTTGTGTTTGTGTGTGTATGTGTAGATCGAGAGAATTTTCAAATAACTTTGACTCTGTTAGGTGGTCCAGTAATACACACATTATACAGAAACACACACAAGTATATGGATATATGTGTGCGTACATATGCATATATGTACATATGTGTGTATTGGACACACATGAATGTTTCACTTCTACTCTTTTTGCTCTCACTCTCTGAAAATATGGACATGTAGGTATAAACATATACACAATATATCTATGTTATGCGTTTGTGTGCATACAGAAGCATGCACACATATTATTTTACATCGTGTATTCATCCTATCTCTGTCAGAAAATACACAACATGCTTCTTTGTTGTTCCTCCGAAATCATGGTGGATTACATGGTTGATCAGAAGAATGTACCCGTTAAGATAGGAAGAATTTTACCATTTATTTTGTAGGCTATGTTCTTATTCATAATTTTATTCTGAGTCTTTTATGAATCACATCTTCACATAGAAAATGGTCTGAGATATGTGACTATCATTCCCTTTAATAAGTGGAAATTATTTGCAGGGTTGCATAAACTAATTTTTTAAACTGAATAAAAACATGGAAATGCAAGCTAACCTTCTATAGAAGAAGAAGACACTTTAATGTTGGAGTGTTAAAGATGACAGTGATGACATTGACAATGACTAGAATGCTAATAATGAGGAAGGTGATGATAATGAAGTAGACAATGATGCTCTTGTTCTCGTTTTATTTAATAGAGTTAAGACGTAAAGATTCCAGGGACATTTTTTTTTTGCTATAGTGACATTTTAACTTCTCATTTCTGTTATTCTTGTTCTTGTATGAATCACGTCTTCTTATCCTAGGTGGAACTCAGATCACACAAAATGAGAAAAGGTGACTATGCCACTGTAATATAGAAACTTGATTTTCTCTGGATTATTGCACAGGTTTACTTGTATAACCAGTAAAATTACTGGTTATGTGGTTTATTATTATGCTCATTATCATCACTGTTATGCTTATTGTAAATGTTGAATTGAATAGTGAGAACTTAATATTTTTGAATTATTAAATTAAAGGATTCTTAGATATTGAAAACACAAGAGTAAAGAGCAGAAAATAAACTATCTTATAATTTAAACTCATTGATAACAGACGATAGATTGAGGCCCAGAGTAAGGACCTGACTGGCACATTATCACTTCACTATTTCTTCATTTGGAAGCTACAGAACAAATGGCAGAAGAAAATCTCAATGGCATAGAGAAGGTCATTCTCCGGGGATTTTCTGATGTTCCAAATCTCCAAGGATTCTTATTTGGGATTTTTGTTATCATGTATGTGAGTATCCTGACAGGAAATGGACTCATCGTTGCGATAACCAAGTCTGACCCTGTTCTTCAGACACCCATGTATTTTTTCCTCGGGAATTTTTCCTTTTTGGAAATTTGTTACACATCAGTGACTCTTCCCAGGATGCTGGCAGACCTTTGGACACAAAGGAGAAACATTTCTCTTTCAACCTGCGCCATACAACTTGGCTTCTTTCTTATTCTTGGGGGTACTGAGTGCTTCCTCCTGGCAGTGATGGCCTATGACCGTTATGTGGCTATCTGTAGACCTTTTTACTACCCTTTAATCATCAACTACAAAGTGTGTGACAAGGTGGTGATTTGCTCTTGGATCAGTGCAATTCTAGTCCAGGCAGGGTTGACATATGAGATTTTCTCGTTTCCCTTCTGTGGTTCTAACAAGCTCAATCATATTTTCTGTGATTCTCCTCCCTTAGTGAAACTAACTTGTGAAGACAGTACATTTAATGAATTTCCAGTCTATGCTAATGCTGTGTTGTTTGGCGTGTTTCCTTTCCTATTGATACTTGTGTCCTACATTAAAATAATCACCACTATTCTTAAACTCCCATCAGCTACCGGGAGATCCAAATCCTTCTCTACATGTTCCTACCACCTCATTGTTGTAGGCTTATTCTTTGGGTCTGCTATCATTACATATTTACTCCCCAAATCCAAAGAATCAGAAGGAATAAAGTGCTCTCTCTTTTCTATACAACTGTGTCCCATTGTTTAATCCCCTAATATATATAGTCTGAGGAATAAGGACGTCATTGTGGCAATGAAGAAGTTATTACCTAAGTGGCTTGGGTCTTCCAGCAAATAGCAAACCTTGACAACCATAATTTCTGTCCATTGACCTTTGAAAAGGTAATGATGCCACTGAAAATTATTAATAACAATTGACATAATGGTATCAACAATTAGAGAGAACAATAAATCTTGGAAAGCACTTAAAATACATATGGATATATTGATGGATATATAAACATATATGCATATAGACGTGCAAATATATATCAGTGAATTAAAGAGTCAGAAATCTCTATTATAAATACATGTACGCACACAAACACACACAAGTAGGTAGGTGAAGTAGTGGATATAGTTCTAATTCCTGGAGTCAGAAAGATTTGACTTTATCACTGACCATGCGTGTATGTTAGTCCTTCATTGCTGCAGAAGACCATGCCATCAGAGAAATAATGACATGAGTTGCACTTGACTTTGTTTTGAGTGAGTGAGGACTGTTCAGGTCACCAGCCTCACTTCTCCTCCAGAGCCATCTGAATTCAGTGACCAGATGTTTATCAGGATGACTGGAGATGACCGAGAATGAGGCAATTGGGGTTGAGTTACTTACCCAATGTCACACAGCTAGTTAGTGTCAAGTGCTTGAGGCGATATTTGAAGTCAGTTCCACCTGACTCCTGCACTGGTGCTCTATCCACTGCACCACCTAGATGCCCCTATGTCTGGCCTTAGATATTAATTAAGTGTACGACCCTGGGTAAGTAACTTATCCTCCCTTTGCCTCATCAGTAAAATAAAGAAAATGATAATACCTGTCTCTCAGGTTCTTTTAAGGATCAAATGAAATAATATTGGACAGCTTTTGGACAGCACCATGAATAATATAGACTAAGATTCATATAAATCTTCATTCTCTCCTCTCTATAATATCTCTAATATATTTATATATATAACAGCCTAGGGATAAAAAAATTAGAGACACATTTTGTGTGCGTATGTGTGTGCGCATGTGCATGTGGTGTTTAGACATTAGGCAGAAAGATTATAACACTGTATTTTTCCTCTCTTCCTATTTTACAAAATATATTTTGACAGATATGATCTCTATTGAACTTGACATGACCCTCAGAAACATACAATATATCATTTCCATATCACCATTAAATAGAGTAATAGAAAGTTGCGTATATTCATCCAAATCATGCAGGTGATTGTGGGGGCAAAGTAGGAAGAATGCATATCTAGTCCAGTAGTCTTTCTAAGAAGCAATACTAAATTTCCTACTTTCCAGGTAGGCAGACAAATTTAGAGGGAGAGCAATGTGATTAAAGACAGGAATTAGGAGCGAGTTAAAGGAAGTGGGATTATCAATAGTGATGCCAAAATAAAGCCACTAAAACATTTTTTCTAATAATTACTCTCATTCTCTGTCTTTCTCTCTGTCTCTCTCTGTCTCCCATGTTTAAATTAAGAATCAGAGAGAAAAGAAAAAAAATAAGTAGAGAAGGTGGCTTATGTTAGAATTTCTAAAAATTTTACTGTCTAGAATGAAATCATTCCTTTATACTAGGAATAATCTTTTGCTAAATGGAAAATTAAACTGTGTTACTTCATTGCCTTCATTTAATTATCTTTCCCATGCATATACTCTTCACCCCTCTTGATGACTCTTCCATTTTATCAGAACCAAACAGATTGTTACTTCCTGAATTTCTAATGTCAACCTAGAATTCTAGGGTCAATTTTATCTGGCTGGTGTTCTAGATATATTGTCTTTTGTTAAAAAGTGTAGAAATTAAACCTAAAGTAATGTAATCCACATCATTTTCCACTTTCGTAATATGAAACTCTTCAATATTTTTCATTTTACAGAGGAGTTGATAACAGACTCACATTAAAGTTACTAATGAAGACCTTTTTTATTGTTTTACTTCTTTCAAATGGAATTAAAATGAACAAAATTAATAAAGCAAAAGAATGAGCATTTAATGATGGAGACTCATGGATTGATCAGTGGGAAAATTATTTTGTAGTAGGAAGAATGCTGCCTGAACCTAAAATCATCTGTTAAGTCCAAATTTCCTCATTCATTAAGTCTTTTAGTAAACATTGAATGCCTAGTAGGTGGAGGGCACAAAAGAATACAGAACATAAGATAGTAGATAAAAACCAAATCTTCAAAGAATTTGCAAATTTTATGATTTTATTTATCATTATCTCTTATTTCTATGCTATTTTTATTATCTTACTTCATTGGAACGATAGACTTATCCTGGTTAAAACGAAATCAGAACAAACAGTTCTTAAAAGTATCAATGTATTCATAATGACATGAAAGAATGCTCAAAATTATTAATACGAGAAACGCACATCAGAATCAAACTGAGCTTTTATCTTAAACATTATAAACTGGCAAAACTCATAGTTGACACTCTCAAAAAATGAAAATAATGTGGAAGGGATTGTGGAAGGATAGGTACATTTTTGCTTAAATTGTCAAACCATTTTCAAAATCATTTAGGAATTTTGTAAATAGGCAAAAATATCCATATCCTTTGAACTAGAAGTTACATTACATTTCAAGGAAGCCATTGATAATAAAGAAGTCCACATATTTTCCAAAATTTTCAAAAGAAAATTTTTCACTACTAAGAATTTAAAATAAGGTAGATGCCCATTGATTAAGGAATGGTTGAATAAATTGTGGTACATGAATACAATAGATTACTACTGTGCTGTAGGAAATGATGTGTGGGTGATGAATACAGAAAAGCATGCAAAGATCTCTTAGAACTGAAGCAAAATGAAGTAAGTAGAACCAAGAAAATATTGTGCACAGCGACTAAAACAATATAAATGGAAAAATATAAAATATAAATAAAAATAAAACAATGACAAATATAAAAATAAAGTAAATGTTATGACATTATGAAAATCAAACAAAACTGAAGTGAAAAGATCAGAGAAAACACAATCAATGTGTCCCAGTTTTGTGTTGGGAAGTTCACATCTCTTACACGTTGTAAGTTTTTAGTTATTCCACTGTTTCAACCGATTTTGTGAAATTTTTTTCCTCTATAAAATATTGTCAAGTGGCATAACTCTCTTTGTGAGGTGTTGGATACTTAAAGTAATTACAGGGAGGTAAGAAAATATTAGTAAGAACTTATTTAAAAAAAGAAAACTAAGATTTTGGGATAATATGTGCTACTTGTCATATGTAGGTTACAAAACATAATGCTGGATTGGTCGGAGAAGCCTTCACAGAGGATGGAGAAATTTAAAAGATTCTTGAAAAAATGTAAGGAATTTACCAAGAAGCAAGAGTGGAGAAAGGAACATAAACTCAATGAGCTCTTTTAGATTACTTTAATATATATATATGGACAGAGAGAGAGAGAGAGAGAGAGAGAGAGAGAGAGAGAGAGAGAGAGAGAGAGAGAGAGAGAGAGAGAGAGAGAGATTGCTTTTTTAAAAAAAGTTGTTGCTTTACTTCTTATTTTCTACTCAAAGGTCCTGTAACGTAATGTGTGCCACTAAAAGCCACAAGTTTAATTTAGGCTCTCATTACCTCTTTCTTGTCTTATCAGAGTGATGTCTTGATCACTGTCCCTGGTTCGAAGTTTTAAATCTTTCCTTACAATTCCTTCTGCATAAAGTTTATTATCATTATTATTACTATTATTATTATTATTATTATTATTAAGATCAGCGTGGGCAATGTCCTCAATTTATTCAATAATAAAATTTTATTTCATCTGAATCTTGTCTTTGAAAGTTTATAAATTTCTTTATATCTTGTGTCAGTAGATTGGTAAACACACACATATGGTTGAGATTCATTTTTTTTGTTTGTTTTAAACTGTTATAGATGTATGACCAAAAAAAGTCTACAGACCACTGCTTTAGAGGAGGGAAATTAAAACACAGAATGTTGGATATGGAAGGGACATTATTCATTGTCTTACGCAAAAAGCAAATTTTACAGATGAAAATGGCCCACTTATTTGAAAGAATTTCCTATTCCGTATTAAGATTTCTGAATAAATAGAAACAACATTAGAAGAAAATTGTGCAGATGAAGGAGAGTTTAAATTTTCTGGAATAGTCTGACCTTTTTAACCTTCAAGAATATCTGTCTGGGATTTTATTATTCCCCTATATTACTCTGTTGGTAAATGTTTTCATCACTATCCTCATTAAATATGCTCTCACTCTTCATAGCACCATCCACGTTTTTTGCTTCTGAAGGGAAGGGAAGGGAAGGGAAGGGAAGGGAAGGGAAGGGAAGGGAAGGGAAGGGAAGGGAAGGGAAGGAAGGGAAGGGAAGGGAAAGGAAGGGAAAGGAAGTAGCCAGTGAAACCCAAGTCAACTGGGCGTGTTTTGGCCGTCCAAATTTATCTTCCTCTGGAGAGGAGAAGGAAGGGGAGGGATAGGAAGACAGGAGAGAAGTTGAGTTACCAGCTACCTGGGTCCCCATTCAAGCAGCTGCATATCCTCATAGTATTGAGTTCGTCCTTTGTGGCCAAAGAAAACCATGACATTAGAGAAATGATGACATGACTTGCACTTGACTTTGTTTTGAGTGAAGGAAGGCTGCGCAGGTTACAAAATAAAGCCACACAAATCTGCATTTCTGCATATTACTAACAAGGCCCAACAACAAGAGATAGAAAGAGAAATCCCATTTAAAGTTAGGGTAGACATATGAGGAAGGGGATCCTCTTAGGGTAAATGAGAGAATGGCCTGTAATTTATGGAGCAGGTCACATGCCAGTAAGTGGTCAAAAGTCACAGGGACCAGGACTAAGAGATGAAAGCTGCCAATCTTTCCAATAAAAAGGGAGACAGGTGCTAAGAAATGGACTTCAATTGTCTCATTAATGTTCGCCAAAAATGAAATACACTTACGACTATGGAGAGGGGTTTTTAAAACTTACAATGTGCCACTGGTGTCAACTTGAGCTGGCACTTCTTGACCCTGCATGAGCATGCAGGTAACTCTAAAAGAAGTCGTGGGGTAAAGGACATGGTCTGACTATTCACGTCCTTGTGCTACTGCTCCTCTTCTCCACCTCCCCAGAGCGTCATCATGCTGAGTGGTCAGTAGTACAGAAGGTTCTTCAACATTTTCTGGGATACTTTCCCTTTTTCAGCATCTACCTTCTCCTTTATTTTGCATTCTGTCCATCCATGAATCCTGACTTTTAATCCTTTATGATCTGCAATAATCTCACGTCTTAATGGTACACTACGTAATTTTAAACAATAGATAGATGGGCAGACAAATAGACACATAGATGGGGGGAATAAATAGATTATAGATAAAGAAATATGTATGTATAAACACATGCATATCATGCATATGTGTATATATATATATTTATATGTATGTGAGTGTGTGTATGTATAAATATAATGTAAATTGAATTCATCTTCAGTACACGTTTGTGAAAGACGTTCCTCTAGCAGTGAGTGATTGATGACAAATTGATATTATTTTCAGAAATTTGCAGAAAATTCCAAACTAATGTAGGTCGTATCTAAAACTTATTAGAGTCCAAGGTTACTCACCGACTCTAAGTGTTTTGAACAACCTTTCCCAATTTTATTGATGAAGTCACTCTAAGAGTCTGATTGCTTTTAGGTGGTGTTATCCCTCACGCTTACATGATGACTATTCAACTAATGAATTGATTAATCCTTCTAACTCCAGAGGCAGTGCTCTATCATTTGTGCCACATAGCTGATTGCAAAGAAAATGAAGTGATGTGCCATTTCCTTCTCCAGGGAATTAGGAGAAGGTTGAGTATCATTTGTAATGGGAATAAACTAACAATCTTGTTAGTAAGATCAGTGATGAAGCAGGGAAGTCCATTATCACCACGATTATTTTATATTTTACTAGAAATATTAGATATAGCAATAAAGGAACAAAAAAATTTCAGAATTAGAATAGGCAATGAAGGAAAAAAGTTATCAATCCTTGAAGATAGTGTAATAGAAGAAATTCTAAAGAATCAACTAAAGAAAAGTTGAATTAACGTGAAACATATAACCCCTTTTCCCTAAATGAGTCAATATTAAGATAAGATGGAGAGAGCATTTATGAAGATATGGACAAGAGAACTTATGAAACCTGGAGCTGGAGAGTGGAACAACGGGAACAGCAGAGTACATGTCTCTGTCAGCTGTTTCCATAGCTAATCCAATTTAGTTATTTTCCTTAGCCATCATATTTACATATGTGGGAAACCACAAGTCATGTACCAACGGGCTTGGCAAGGTAGCACTATTTTGAAACCTATAGAAGCAAATAATTTAGACACAGTTACACTCTCATGGGCATAAAGTTCACAAACAGTATGGTTCCTCAAACTTTGTACACTTGTAACCGCATGTTACCACAGAAACTATATCATGATCCTGGGCATAAGGATGTATAAAACAGGTATAAGAATGAAGCATTTACTGAAAATGAATCATGAATAAATAAATATTTAAACATTTCTTTGGTATACATATAATTTACTGTTCATTAAAGATGACAGTGAATTTGCATAATGAGAAGGATGTGTTTGTTTAATTTGACACAAAGAATTAAATCTTAGAGGAATGCTTGATATTGCAAGATATAGGACATTCTCAACGTTTTTTGGAGTTAATTACTATTTTGTTTTTATAATCATCAATTCTAACAATATCCCCTCATATGAATACATAATACAAAATAGAAGAAGTATGTTTAAGGCAATTTCAGAAGTTGTTGAAAATTCTGCCCTAATTCAAGCCAAATTTCATTTAGTTAGGTTTTTTTAGGAAACTCAAATTTTAAACTTGTGTCACTTGATAAGTCGCCAAATTCTTTTTGAACTCTTAATGGTAGATAACTGACTTTTATTTATTTATTTCAATTTTTTATAGTTTATGCACCCAACTTAGCTTCTTAGAATCAAAATTTGAAAGAGAAGTATTTCTGAAAATGTGTATCTAGGTACCACAGATGATAAATTATAATTCTTACAATTAAATCTTTGGGAATGTTATTTTTGACTATCAAATCTTCTATAGCTTGAAACAATATTAAAAAAAAATTCCACCCTATCATTCCATACATTAACTTTTTTAATGTCTATTTATTTATTTTTAGTTTTCAACATTCATGTCCACAAAATTTTGAGTTAAAAATTTCCTCCCTATGTCTCCTCTTCCTCCAGCCCTAAACGCCTAGTATTCTGATTACCCTTGCAACAATCTGCCCTCCCCTCTAACCGCCCTCCCTTACCTTATTCCCATTTTCTCTCATCTTGTAGGGCAAGATAAATTTGTATACCCCATTACCTGTATTTCTTATTTCCCAGTTGTATGCAAAAACAATTCTCAACATTTGTTCCAAAATGTCTGGGCTCCAACTTCTCTTCCTTTCTCCTTCCCCACCCATCCCCACTGTGATATTTTACATTATCTTCCATTTTTTTTCATTCCTTTGGTTTTCTTTTGTAATTTCTTGGTTTCTCATAAAGTCATTAACTTCTTTCTGTTCCTTTCTAATTTTCAAAGAACTATTTTCTTCAGTGAGCATTTGAACTTCTTTTTTCCATTTGGTTAATTCTGCTTTTTGAATCATTCTTCTCCTCATTGTTTTTTTGGACCACATTTCCCAATTGAGTTAGCCTATTTTTAAATGAGTTATTTTCTTCAGCATTTTTTGTGGTCTCTGTTAGCAAGGGGTTGATTCACTTTTCATGATTTTCTTGCATCTCTCTCATTTCTCTCCCCAACTTTCCTCCACCTCTCTGACTTGATTTTCCAAATTCTTTTTGAGCTCTTCCATGGCCTCAGACCATTGCATATTTACTTTGGAGGTTATGGAAGCCTTGACTTCCTCTGAAGTTTTACATTTTTCTTCCTCATTTGAAAGGATGAAAGAAATTACCTGTTAACCAAGAAAGTAACCTTCGATAGTCTTATTTTTTTCCCGTTTTTGAGGCATTTTCCCAGGCAGTTATTTGATTTTTGTGTCCTTTTTCAGGAGGAGAGTATACTCTGGGGTACTGTGAGTTCTCAGTTCTTCCAAGGTGGCAAAATCAAGGGCCTGCACACTGATCTTGGAGCTGCCAAAGGTTTTCTGCCCAGTATCTACGAGCTGTAGAATTCCCTCTACACAACTGCCTCTAGCATGCCACGCCCCAAGATCTTGCTCAGGGTTGCGGTTCAGATCAGCTGCTCAATTTCCCCAGTGCCTTTATGCTGAGAGGTCCAGAAATGGCTGCTGCTGTTGCCACTGCTGCTGCTACTGCCACCACAACGTCCACCTAATGGGGCTGGGACTAGGGGAGGACGCTGTTCCTTTGTCATGGAAGCAAAAAAGCACTGAATTTTGAAGCTACATTTGGCGTTTTTGGGTTGAGTGGTCTGGGAACCTCAGCTCCTGCTGGGAATTCTGCCCCCTGAGACCTGTTCCAGTACTGTTCCTCCCAGTGCTGCGTGACCAATGCTGGGCTGTGCTCCTCACTGTTCATCATGCAATAAATTTTTCCTGCCTGTGCCTTCCTGGCTCCCGTGGGCTGGGACTCTCTTTCACTCTAGTATTCTGTCACTTCTCCTGTTGTAGAATTTATTGAGAGTCATTTTTTACTGGTATTTTAAACTTTTCAATTTTATGTTTTAACATAAATATGTTACAAGCAAAACATTTAAATCATTGAGTTCTTTGAAAATATCCAACAATTAACACAATTTCTAAAGTTATAACTCATCATGAAAAAAATAACATAACAGGATTTCTGTTCAGTCAAAAATAACTTTATCTTTGATCCTCAATAACCATTTAAAACTTCACCCTCTTGAAAACTACCTTACCTCTGTATGTAGTAATAAGCTATTGCAATAAGAATGCTTGTATTTCCAAAGATTTGTAAACAAATCACTGTTAAGGGGCTGACTTTTAATAAAATTAATGATTTTGATAGTATTGGGAAGCACAGCATCTAAATCTGGCGATATATTTTTAGCTATGAGTGTGTTCATTGTCACCAGCTTTAACTTTTGTGACAAATTCAGCATTCTTACATATCCTTGCTCCAACACAACCTGTACAGAATCAATTTCATTTTTCCACTGAAAACTTACATTTTTGAAAAATTCAGTTACTAAGGTTTGTATCTTCCCTTTTTGTGTGCCCATCAAAAGGGCAAACAATAATTCCTCATGTATGCTTCCTCTATAAATGTATCTTAATAAAGTAACTGTGTCATATTAAATATTTCAGTTGTTTCATGTAACTGAATTGCAAACCCATGGCTTTGTCCACTGCTCAGCCACTCATAGCCAGAGTAGAGAAGCCAATATAGTCACCAAGGCTTATTTGTTCACAGAGTAGGGAAACCCATTTGAATCTGCCCCAAGTGACCCCATGTTCTGGCCTTCATGGGACGCTTAGAAAGGTAATTCCAGACCTGTACAGGCTTTACCTCCTCAGAAAAAAAAAAAAATTTGCCCAGAGGGGAGAAGTGACCTACATTAGCTAATGATTTTGTGGGAACATTTCATAACCCTGTATGTGCAGACAGCTCAGAACTGTCTTGCCCAATGTTAAACCTGGCCTTAGATATTTACATCTGCTATTTTAATAAATATATTGAAAATTACACTTGACAGGAACTCAGTGACTGGCAGCACCAATACATAAGGATGCCTCTAATCTTCTCTATTTTTCAATATTTTACAAGATATATTAATTTTAGCAGCAATGGAAGAAAAATAAATTGAAAAGTTAAAATTGGCAATGAAGAAAGAAAAGTATCATTCTTTTCAATACAATAATCCAAGACCATACCAAGGCACCCACGATGAAAATATGTTATTCCCGTCCAGAAAAATAACTGAAGGAGTGTAAATGCAAATGAAAGCGCACTATTTTTCACTTTCTTTATAGAATTTATAGTTTCCTTTATAACTTAACTAATATTGACAAATGTTTTCCATGATTGCATATGCATACCTTTTTTTAGTTACTTACTGTCCCAGGAGGAGGAGGAGATGAAGAGCCAGAAAAAACTTGCAACTCAAAATTTTTAAAAATGGATTTTAAAAATTGTCTTGATGTGTAATTGGAGAAAAGATTTAAAAAAAAATGTATGCAGCATTTTATTTCTTTAACCTGTGGTGATTAATGCGGAATGTAGTTAAATGTTTGATCTAAACCTATTTTCTATTAAACTGCTTGCCAGTTTCCAAAAAATGCATTTTAAAGATAATGTTTTGTATACATATATATAATTTATCAACCTTGATCTGCATATTTTTCCTACATAAAGCTGCCTTCACCACCATTTCTAAGTGTTTGTGTCTTGCTTTTTCTCTTTTTCTCTGGTGCTGTTTCTCTTTTGTTATCTCTATATCTCTGCCTTTCTGTATCTGTCTCCGTGAATGTTAACACCCTTTCTACCATAAATATACAATAACAAAGTATGTGTCTATGTATTCAAATGTGTATACTCACAACCTATGATTATATAATTTAGTTAATTAATGTTTTCTTAGATCTTGTAACATAGACCCCCCTATTATTAATTACTCATATGTAATTTTGACATTTCTTCACTCACTTATGTATGAACTTATTATTATATTCTAGATCAAATATCTAAACCTTTTGTAGACTCAGGGAATGGAATTATTTATTGTATTATTTGCTAACATCTTATTAAATTATGCTATCATTTATTATCCGATTAGCCCGGTGATACTACCAAAAAAAGAAATAAGACTTGTTACTATTCCTTGTCTTATCCTGTTCCTGATAAAGCAATGCGGTGATTTTTTTTTTTGTAATCACCCTTTCCTTTTCCATATGCTCAGTAACAATCTTGTAGTGACATGTTATATAATTTTGACAAAAATCACGTCAAGTTATCTTCTATAATATTCAGATTCCTTTATTTTTCCCATTAAAAATCACATCGATGTTTTCTTTTTTTCTTTTGATTGGTTCTTTTCCTCCCTGTGATCTTTCAAGGACACACTATTTTGGCTCAACAAATATTTCTGTGAGTTTTTGTGTTTCTAGTCAGTGAAACTGTGCTTCATAAAATCATATGCATTCAGATTAGGAGGATATATCAGAGATTCTCTAGTTATTCCCCCAAACCCAGAATCAACCTGCACTTGAATAAGAATCCTCTCACTAGTTTACCTCACAAGGAATTTTACAACCATAAAGACAGGACCACTTCTTTGGAAAACACACACACGTGTGTGTGTGTGTGTGTATGTGTGTGTGTTCTTCATTGCGATGCTATTTCGAACTAAAGCATCATTCAATTCCTCTATCATCTGATAATGCTTCAATTATTTGAAGATGATTGTCTTTTCTAATTACCTTTTATTCTTCTGCATGAGTCTTCTCTAACAATCCTTTAATCAGTGTTCATAAAACGTGTCCTCTTATCCTCTAGGATGACTTCTTATGGATACTCATGAGCATATCAATACATTTTCTTAAGATCAAATACAGAATAACATCTACTACAAAACACCAAAATTCAGAATGCTTTTCCCCTGGATTAGAATAAAGTGCTATTATAAGTTCCACATCCCAGAAATACTGTCTATATTAATAATAACCAATAAATTATTAAATTTTAAAATCATCAAGTTACATTGTTGATAAATATTGAATTTCCATTTTTCTTTGCTGCTCCTGTTCCATGATTATGAAATCATTGAGAGTGTAGGAGACAAGTATATATAAGATGACGTTGAACATTTGCTGTTGCTTTATTTGATACTGTTGATCTTCAGAGTTCAGAATCAACCATGAAGTCATAAAAGGACAAGAAATGGTACAGTAAATGTATGACTAAGATCACATGAAAAGAGCTGGAAGGAATCTAGTCAATTCACGATATTAAAAAAAAATACGTGGTACATCGAGATTAAATCAATTGCACACATAAGTAGGAAAGTATGGATTTGATCTTACTTTCCTACTCTTTAAACTTTACACACTGCTTGCAGAAATGAAAATCCAGGAAGAAATAATAAGGTGGATGGTTTTTATCTCTGCAATTGCGAATATTGAAACATAGGAAAAGGATTCTAGAATCATAAAATGGTGGAGAAAATGTTAATTGTAGTGTGCATACTTCAGATCCATGTCATAACAGATGGAAGTATTAATGAGGGAAATAGCATTGTCACGAACACCATTTTTTAGAAACTGTGCCTCTTTGATGTCTATTGTTTAGCCTGGAAAAACTCTATTATCTTCATCTTTATTTCCTAGTTTCCTTGAAATATGTTCACAACTCCAATTTTCCTCAAAAACACTTTCGCAGTTCCCCTCAATGCTAGTGCTATCTCTCTGAGATTACTCCCAAAACAATTAGATGGTGCAGTGGATAGAGTGCTGAGCCTGGAATCAGGAAAAAAATTGGTTCAGATATGGACTGAGAAAGTACCTTGCGCAAGTCACTTAATATTTGGTTGACTAAATTTCCTCATCTATAAAGTAGGGATAGTAATAACACTTACCTCCCAGTCTTGTGAGGAACAACAGTTGCGAAGCACCTAGCCTAATAACTGACACATGATAATCACAATATAAATATTACTGTACTTATTATGCAACATATGTATTGTAGTTATATCATTTTATACTGATTATTTCTCTCATTGGAATGTGATTCTCTTGAGGGCAGGGGCTCTTTTTGCAAATCATTGAAATTTTACGCTTAGCACAGTGCTTGGTATGCAGGAAGTGCTTAGAGACTGGAGAACAGGGAGCGTAGGTGTTCACGGAGTTCTAACTGGATATGTTGGACACTAGATACATGATGGACACCTGCCCCGAAACATACGTCATTCACGTTTAGCACTAATTCTTAAATATTATTCTGAGTTGTCTAGGGAGGACACAGTCATATTTTTAATATATTAATAAAATATTTTGTATTTTATGTATGCTATCACCTTTGACTATCATTACCTTTCTGAGAGGTAGGAGATAATGCCATCTCCAATTTACAGATGAAGTAACTGATATTTAAAGAAGAATATATAGTTTAACCAGGATCATACAGCTAGTTATTTTTACCAATGTCTTAAGGTCTTTATGACTCCCAATATAGTGCTCTAGTATGCCACACTACATTTCTCTTGTTTCCATAAGCAACTCCATGCATGGATATGGTATTCTTCTCTCAGTTTGACTAGGAAGTTCTGAGGGGTATCCAGGGATTGTAGGATGTTATTAATGTCAAGGGTAGTTTACTAAGCCAGACTTATGCATATATACCTCTGTAATTCACTGCAATTAGGCAGATTGATCCCAAAGATTTATCACTGAAAAAAGTGTGCTGTTAAGTGTTGTGAATGTAGTCTAAGGTACTTTGAAGCACAGATATAATATGATGACTATGTTCTGTCAATTGTTTCATCCAGATTTAACTCTAATGTCGTTATTATATTTTAGAGGCATCTAAGTCATACAGTGGATAAAGTATTGAGCCTGGATTTACCAAGTCTTCCTTTAAATCTGGCCTTTGATATTTTCTAGCTACATGAGGTAAGTGATTTAACCATTGCCCATTCCCACTTCTTCAATTGTAAAATGAGAATAATAGCAGCAGCTAACTCAAAGGGTAGTTACGAAGATCAAATAAAATAATATATGCAGTATTTAGCTGTATGCATTGCACATAGGACGTGTTGAATAAATACTTTCCCTCTCCCTATTCTAGAGAGATGAAAAACATCTTGGAAACGTTTAGACATTCTATTTATAAGTCTGAATTAGGAATCATCAGGAAAAATACCAAGCATTGAACTTGGTGCTCAACCCTGTTTTGTCTTCTTACATCACCATTAATTCTAGATACTTCATAATGCTATTTTGTCAATTTCAAATATGCACTGGAAACTGTTCACACTTTCCATTTGATCTCAGTGACTGTAACAGCAGATTTTCAATTCACACTTTTTATGTGAAAGAGATGTCCATGAAGATATATTACTAAGTATTCTTACTTTGCTCATTAATTTGAAAACTTTGAACAGGGACATCTTTAGGGATTATCAGTTTAAGTAATCATTGCACTGCAATGAAACATTATCAATAAGTTTATTGCCAAGAATAAACTGACCTTCTTTTTCATTTCTACTTTGAGTAATGAATCCCAAAGAACATTCTCCAACTATGTTTCTCTCATTAAGAATATGGAAATCTAAGGACAAACAAAATTGACTAATCCGTTTTTCCAATTGAATAAGCAATTTTACCCACAGAAATGACTGGTTTGCTAACCGAAGCTACCCAGAGAAATTTCCAGCATCATTCTAATGTAATGCAAAACCTCTAGTGGTTTCTACTTTATCCAGTCATCCGTTGCTAACAACACTGAACCAATGTTCAAATTCAGACTTTTAGGGGAATATAATACCAGAGTTATTATTCTAGAGATGTTTTGGGAAGCCTTGTCAATTTTCGTTCTATTTGAAAGACTGCATAATAATATCTTTTTAATGCAATTAAAAGAAAAATAAAATAAAGAAAATCTAAAAAAAAATAAGAATATGGAAATCTCTCTGGTGCTCTCATGTGTAATTATTATTTCCCACTGGTATTTGTGTAAAGAAAATAGTAATTTATTATTATCATCTTTAATAATGAGTCAAGTTTTTCAAATGTTTCACGTGAAAGTAGAAGAACTCAAAGCACATATATATATATATGTATTTCAGATGAAAGAAACAATCCCCCGAGTTTCCCATTCTATTTTTTCCCAAGTATTTGTACCTATTAATTTTTAGTTATACTTGTTGAACACGTTATAAAAATGATTGCACTTTAAAGGACAAATAAGCACAAAACATTTTGTTCAGTGAAAAAAAGTCCATGAAATAAGAGCAGTTTAAAAGCTGTGAACTATTATAATTTTAATGTTATCTATAAATAGTAAATGTAAGAACACAAAGTTCTCCAACACGTTCACGGTATTCCTTGGTCACAAAATTGCCGGTTACAATTGTCTCACCTTTGAGCCTTTCCCCACCTTGAATCACATTTGCCACATATCTTCATTCTACTACACAGCATAAGAAAAATCACAAATGTCATTTCCTGTGCTGTTCGGTTAATTATTATTAGACTACAAATACTCTCATTCAGTATCCATTGGTGAGAGAAATGCATGTCATGAAGTAGTGCAATCACATATAGAAATATAATTTAGTGATGAGAAAAAGGCCATCTAATTTATATGACTTCTTAAAACACATAAAACGCAAATATTACGCTATTGTCCTGGAAATTCAGGGGAGATTATAGAGAGTAGTGCACAGATAAAGTGAACTCTGCAAATATTTTTAGATTACTAGATTTTCTTATGGCAGTGTCTTATCCCTCTATCCTTGTATCCTGTAGGTTGTGCCCATCTACTTCCTTATACTTAAAAAAAAAAATCTTGCTTTCCAATTGGACCCAGAGTATCTGGGTCAGGCAAATAACAAGAAGAAACTGAAGTTCAAAATGAGGTGAAATGAAGTGTGTAGATGGGATTAATGAACAGAAAGTAATCTCCTATCATCTCTGTACCTATTATCTCTGTGTCTAGTGAGCCATGTTTTGTTTGGCTTCTGTCCTCTATGTGAATTTCCACTACCAAGTGGGACTAGAAAGCCTAGAATTCAAAAAGTAAGGGGAAGGTTTTGCAGAACATTATCAAAGTGAAAAGACATGGGGGTCCATTTTTTCTTAAGTTGGAAATCTCACACTATATATGAGTTAGCAAAAGAATAATCAAAAAGAAGGGAAAACTTTTGCCAAATACTTTATGAAAGTATGGAAAGCACATAGAATTTTAATTTTCTATAATTGTGCTTCTTCCAGTCACATACAACCACAATGTATGTCCACTGGATTATTACTCTCCATTCTAAAAGAGAAAGAAAGAGGGCTAAGGGTAGACAAATAAGGTGTCCATAATCATATATTTAAAATAAGTTTATTTCGACAACTCTAGACAATACAAAATATATTTATGTAGCTCTCAGCCTAAAGCCCCTTGCGAAATTGAACAGCTGATCTGAACCTCAGCCCTGAGCCTGTTCCTAAGGCATGGCATGCTGGAGGTGGATGGGGAGAGGGAATTTTACTACTGGTAGATTCTAGGCTGAAAGTCTTTGGCAACTACAAGATCAGTGCACA